>NDXB01006380.1:6421-21449 GCA_002631895.1 Agapornis roseicollis | reverse complement strand
AAAAAAAAAAAACAAACCCAACCACCCCACACCAATGACCTTCAATAAGGCAAAGTCCAACAAACTCCAAACTGGAATACAGGAAATCTGTCAGTTCTTTAAAAATGCTATTCTGGGCAAAGGTACAATCCATCCCAATGCAGAGGAGCAGAATGATGGGTAGTAAAGAGATCATGGTCACTAAATCATGAGCTCCATATTGACTTTGAGCAAAAAGGAATTGTGCAGAAAGCGAAATCTGTATCAGCTCTCTGAAAAACAGAGCAAAGGAGAGCACTTTAAGGATAGAGAAAAAAACAGAAAGACAAAAGCACAGAGCAAGGGTCAAGTAGAAGGGCACTTAGAAGTGCAGCTGCATTACCTACAAAAGGAGGCCCAGGAAACATCTAGTTCATGACTGAGGAGGACTTGCAGATGGTGCATTCAGAGATGGCTGAAGCACCAAGTACTTCTCTTTTTCTCCCATCTTTGCTGAAAATGGCAACAACCAACACAGCAAAGAGGTAAGCACTTTGGCTAAAAGAGGGAAAAGACTTAATGAAGTATTTGCGTTGGTAGATGCTTTTGAACCAAGTTGGTTTCATAGTGCTATTTTGTCCTCAAGGAGCTTGCTAGGTGATCATTAGCAGTTACCTGTGAAGAAGACAGGAGGGGGTGGCCCAAGACTGGGAAATGAGACTATCAAGACCAAGGATGAAACTGTACCTGGGTTTACCTTAAACCTTGGAGCAGAGTGCTGACCCCACTCTGTACCAAAGGTGATGTCAGTGAACTGACCGTGTTCAAAACAGCTGAGGCTCTTGGGCTCTCTGTTATTTATCAGAAGACAGTGGTAAATATAAATCAGCATGTAGCAATGAGTTTTCCATTTCCTTACCCCTATCTCAGCTTTACTAGATATAAATTATATTTTGAAAGGTCAGTGCTGGTATTGTAACTGTAAACCAAAAATACATTCCTGGACAAATGTTAGAGCTCTAGTTCATTGTTACAGACAGTTTACATGGAAATTATGTATAGAATATCTTTTGGAATTTTACATGTTTATACTCATCAAGAAGGTTTCAGTGAAGCAAGCAGCAGTGGTGCAGCATTAAAAACCACTCTGTATTGGTTGGTATTACATTGCATCAGCAATATATGGCTCCTATGACCAGGCCATAGCTGCATTGTGTATGTTGAAAAAAAGCGATTCTGTGAGCACTTTACTAACTAAAGCCTCTCTTGGCAGCTGTCTTCAGCAGTCAGGTAAAACTCTTCCTTGCAAATACCTCAGCTGGTTATGGAAATGCAGTTGCCCAGGGAGTGTGTGTGTGTAATGGGCTGCACGAGTCTGATAAATGAAGCAGATGCATGTTCTAATTCAGTAACCTTACCAGAAATGGAGCCTTTATAATAAAGCTAGATGTATCAGCCAAGGATGCCCCTGGGACACTTCACTGTGGGGAGGCAGAGGAGCCTGAAAGAGGCAATACTGGGAGAAGTGATTTTTCTAGCACTAAGGTAAATCACAGCCTTTCACTAGATGCTGTCTGGGAGCAGGGAAGATAACCCTGCACTGACAATTTCCTTCCACTGTGTCCCACCAGGTCCCTCTCCAAAGACATGCAAAGCCCTGAGAAGTCTAGATTTTCATTCATAGCCAGATATTTATTCTTGCTGGCAGAAGTATTGATGAGCTGACTGCCTGATGGGCTGGGAGATGTTCCATGTGCAGGTGTAAAGGCAAGCATTGGCAGATGCATCAGGATCCATTTTCTCATATTAATCCCCACTGTTTCCCCTTGATTACACAATTATTCTTGTAGATACTGTAGAAGGAATGTAGAAGAGAGGCATGTAGAAGTCTACTTAAACATCTCAATAAAAGGACGAATTTTTCAGGTTTTTTTTGTTTGTTTTTTTTTTTTGGGGGGGGGTTGGTTTGTTGTGATGTGGGGGTTTTTGGGGTGGTTTTTTTGGTGGTTTGTTTGTTTGGTTTTTGTTTTTGTTATTAAATTTTTATCTACTTATTGTGATGGGTTAAGCTTGGATGGAAACCAGATGCCCACTAAAGCTGCTCTGTCACCCACCTCCTCAGCAGAATGGGGAAGAAAAATTATAACAAAATGCCCGTAGGTTGAGATAAGGACAGGGAGAGATCATTCACCAGTTACCATCATGGGCCAAACAAACTTGACTTGGGAAAATTAGTTTATTGTCCATCAAATAAGAGTAGAATAATGAGAAATAAAATCAGATCTTCCCCCCATGCCCCTTGGCTTTGGCCATAGGCAGGTCCATCTTGGCATGGGCTGGCATTGGCTGCTTCAGACACATGAGAAGCTTTTAGCATCTTCTGACAGAAGCCACCTGCGTAGCCATCCTGCTATCAAAACCTTGTCATGCAAATCCAATACACTTACAGTGATATCAGGCTGTGGTACACCAGAACTGCATATGTGCTCAGAGCTGTTCTGAAACCAATATGGTCAGCAAAAGCATCCTCATTGTTACAGTTAGCAACATTGATGAAGGGTGGTTAGGAAGAGAAATGGGGAAAATTACTTGAGAGAGACTTAAATCAGTTGTGCTAAGCACCACGCTTCTACAAGACGACTGCGGAACAGCTGCTGCAGCTGTCGCAGATGGTTTAGTTTCTAGTGCATGGTTATGTCCACTAGACATCTGTACCTGGATGACGTGTTGCATGGCCTAACATGTCAGTATTATGTTAAACTGAAGGTAGGTAGTGGGTGAGCAAAGAGGGGCTAAGCTATACCCCGCCCCTGCTCTTTTTTATGTTCCAGAGAAAGTCATGTATCCTTGTTGTTGTTGCACTCCTTAAAGAAGAGACTTCATCTGGTTGGTGCTCTTCTGGTGCAGCACACTGAGGTCCTGAGCTGAGGAGCAGAGCTGCTCATCCCTAGTGGCACAGCAACAGTTTACAGTTTCCAGCTCCAGTTACCAGTGCTAGGTAAGCTCAATGTCACCAAAGAGTCCAGAGCAGTAATATGTGTGTAGCCTATTTTATCCTTTCCCCTTGCTAGTTACTTT
Organism: Agapornis roseicollis; assembly: GCA_002631895.1. NCBI lineage: Eukaryota > Metazoa > Chordata > Aves > Psittaciformes > Psittacidae > Agapornis > Agapornis roseicollis. The sequence continues at coordinate 18,413 of NDXB01006380.1, read as the reverse complement.
CATTTATGTGATAAAAGCAGGTCTAACTGCAGCACACACACAAGTTGCTGCACAGTCTTGCTGTTATGGCAGTAACAGGCCCAAAATATTTTATCCTCTCTAAATCCTCCTCTTTCTGATCCAAGCGTACAAATAAGATGCTGAACAACATTGCTGAGGGAGTAAATACCTTGTAACCAAGCAGGTGCCTCACTTTTCATTTGTGCCTGTATGAACGTTTTTGATTTTATTTCATAATGGCGTTGCAGTGAGCTGCGCCTTTACAAATAGGAAATTAAATCAGATGGTGATGTAAACCTGCAGAGGAGAACAGGCAGCTGTAATGGTGCTTTATTGCTTATTTGATCTGCTGTTGCATTTTGCCATCGTCTGGTGCTTAGTGAAGTGTATGATTTATTCATAGAAGACACTGTCACAGCCAAAAGGTTGTACAATAAACCACTGACAAAGGCCTATGCCAAAAGCCATTAGGAAAGAGAACAATAATCTAGACATGAAGTATTTACAGACTAAGTTGTCTCTAATTTAAAATCCTTTACTAAAGCTTGATGATAATTACATCACCTTTAAAATAAGCCAATGCTGACAGGCTTCAGTATTTTCCCCATCAGTATTAAAAAATTTACAATAATTGAAATCTACCTTAAGAAGCCACAACAAACTAATGTCATCTTAAGGTCACTGAAGTACTCATGCATGCAGCAAAGAGCTACATCTTTCTTCTTTAATACTAGTGCCAGGCTGGCAGAGGAGTTGGCATGACAGGCACATGCTTAATATTGGATGGATCAGGATCCATCCCAACGGATGGATCCTGATCTATGGTCTTTCTCCTTTTCCTCCTTATTTTCCCTCCCTATACAGAGCTATTAATATGTATGTTTAATATATATATATTTATATATATGCTTTTGCTTCTTTGTGAAGGAGTGAGGTATCTTGTTAATGTGAGGATGGAGAGATACTTTAAAGTCTAAGTCTACTGGAATTCCCAAAGGACCATGCTTTGGAGGACTGCTGTCCCTATCACATCTCCATTTGCTACAGCTGTCTTGTTCACTCCCTGCTACAGATTATTTTAGGGGACTCTGAGTGCCAAGGGTTATTTCTGTGGGTTCCATGCAATCCAAGAGTTTAAAACCCTAACATCAGAATGCACCGGGGCAATGGGAGATGTCAGTTTGTCTTTATTCCCTTTGCTTCACTATACACCAGTGCACATTTGGAAATGGAGCCCTGCAGATCCAGCTTTTCTGTAAATGGGAAATGGCAGGTGGCAGGGTCAACATACAGCCCCTTCACCATGAATGCTGTGGCTGCAGTGGTCTCACACAGGGGGAGCTTTCCATGAGCAGGACCCTGTGTCACATTTTGCTTTGGGCTTTCAACTTCTCATTTCCATCACTCATTTTTTCAAGCCTATGCTCCAGAATAGCCTTTACAAGAGAAGCCACAAGAGGTCTCCAAACTGTGATGGGAGGAAAAGCCCCAGGGAAGAGATTCAGAGCACAGAGCATGTCTTAGTAATGGGAGTTTCTTGGAAATGTTGCAGGGGCAACAGGACAGAGGGCTGTGGCTTTTCCCCACACCAAAATGACTCACTAAGACATCTCTTTGAGGCAGCACGAGGGTGCCCATGTTATGCATATCCTTTGGGAAGACAGAGTCATTTATTACTTTGGATATTATTTATTGTTTGCTAGACAAGGACATTGGTGGCAACACCATCAGGCATAGGAGGTAGAAAAGACTCTGGTACCTGTATGATGTTAGTGACATGTTGCAGGAATGAAGCAGGTTTTAGTTATCCCTTTGTAAAAGGTAAATACCTATGTTCTCCACAAATAATATTTGTTTTTAAAAGGGGCTCTTATTTTCACTGTGCCATACTGCTTCCTCTAGGAAATAGGGACATTTTCTCAGTCCAGGGTCTGCCAGCATTGTCAGTGCTCGGAGGTGGGGATAACTCCTTGTCCTGTGCTTGTTCAGCCTCTTTGCCATAAAATCTTGGCCAGCCTGGAGATGACTGGGTGCTCTAGTGTCCATACCAAGACTCATGGAGAAATAAATGGATCCCATACTGTAAAACTATACTTAACACTTTCAAGGTTTGTGCAACGCTGTGTGGGTCCAAAAAAGCTAAGCCCAGATACAGAGAGTGGATAGTGAAGAAGAGCAATTGAGTCATCCCAAAAGCAGAAATACTGCTTGGAGTGGAAATCGGACATTTAGTTTTCCCTCTGTTTGCTAAAGCTGTTATTCCTCCCATATTGACTGTGTCCTTGGATTAAATTTGTCAATGAAATATAAAACGCAGATCGTCTGGGTGTAAAAGCAGAGTGTAAATAGCAGAGTTTTGTGTAGGTGTGGTTGCTAAAGAGTTAATGCCATCAGATGTCCCTAAGCTGTTCCCTACCAATATATATTTCATCACGTTTTTTGGCTGCTTTTTGTAGGCAATAGAATTAAAATTAAAAGGAGACCAATCTGTTTCTTTTGTCCCTGTAAGTGCTTGGCTGATGCAGTGCAGCACACAGGTAATTGCTATGCAGGTATATGCAGTTGCGGGGTTTTGACGACTGAGAGCAGTATACCCATTGCTCTGCATCTGCTCTCAGGATCACCCCAGAAAAGGAAGATGAAGTGCAGTCTCTTGCTAATATTTGCATTCGCTATAACTTTATTCTTGCTTTATTTCTCTGTAATCTCAGATGTTGCAGAGCTGTAAAGAATTGTTAAGGACTTTGAAAAAACACATTCTGGTTTCTTTGTGATGTACAATGAAAGCAGTAGGAGTAAGAAATCTGTTTTGTAAATCCAGCAATGTAAAAAACCTTTTAATTAGTAGCTAACCTAATGAAAGTGGTCCTATTTAGAAACAAAATACATCTAGAGAGTCTAGCACTGAGTGGAATGTATGTTGTGTTTATAGTCCCTTCTTGAAAGATTTTGAGGGTCCTTTTGTTGTAAATTATAACACTGTTCTCCAAAGGGAAACTCTTGTACCTTACACAGGATTTGTAGCACATGCAGCAGCTTTTGTCACACCTCCTGCTCAGAAGATCTCCAAGCTAGAAGCTGGCTTAGCCACGGCCATGCTTGTGGAGAGGAGCTGAGCCTGGATGGACCTTTGATCTGACTCAGTATAGTATCTGAAGGGGGCCTATAGGGATGCTGGGGAGGGGCTCTTCATTAGGGACTGTAGTGACAGGACAAGGGGTAATGGGTTCAAACTTAAACAGGAGAGGTTAAGATTGGCTCTAAGGAAGAAATTCTTTCCTGTTAGGGTGGTGAGGCACTGGAATGGGTTGCCGAGGGAGGTTGTGAGTGCTCCATCCCTGGTGGTGTTCAAGGCTGTGTTGGACAAAGCCTTGGGTGGCATGCTTTAGTGTGAGGTGTCCCTGCTTATGGCAGGGGGGTTGGAACTAGATGATCTTAAGGTTCCTTCCAACCCTAATTATTCTATGATTCTATGATTCTAAATGTGTCCACACAGACAACCCAGTGCAGGTGGTTAAGCCCATGGAAGTAAAGCAATGTATTTAAGTTACACTCGGTGTTAGTGCTATACCAGAAGGACTACAGCAGAACAGACAGGGCAAAACCATCTCTGCTGTTCAGTACTAGTCACACAGCTTTGACAACATTGCTGTTCTCTTCTGGAGTAAAAGATGGAAGAGGTGGGACTGAAGGTAGCTTTGGAGGGATAGGAAGGTCTGCCAGGAGGAATTAATTTCAACATCTTTAGTGCTTAATATAATCCAACAACAACAAAAAAAATAATATCCAAGCCTTCACAGAATGAAAAATGTCACAAATTAAAATACTTAAAGCCATATACAAAAAAAGGAAACCATTAGCAGTAGGCTTTGCTCTCCACTCTGTCACACTTCAGTTCTTACTGGTGAAGCATGCATCTCCAGTCCACTGTAGACCGGGTGAAGCACTGGTCACAAACACTTGAAGAGTGTCTTGCACTGACCTTGGAAAAAGGTCCAGAGGAAGCCAATGATGGGGTTTCTGTCTCTAATACGTATGGATCCAATTCCACCTTCCACTGCAAAATTGTAACTTTCACTGCAGTCGATGGGAATTACACCTATTTAATAGACGGCAGAATTGATTTTGCGATCTCAGGTGTCTGGGCCTGCAAGATTTCCAGCCCACATAACTTTAGATAAAAATCCAGCAGCAAACCTCAAGATAATGAAGTCTTTGAAATTCTACAAACACTGCCTCACGGAGCACAGCTCAGAGGTGGCTGGAGCTAAACGCAGTCACAGGCTTCTGCTAAATTACCTTGGGCCAGAAATGTTGCAGATCAGGACATTTCCAGACAGGCTAGGGACTAATGTCATGAGAATCGCTACCTAAGGGATATTTTTATCACTACTCCATTGCTCTTGGGCAAAATGCAAAGATTATGTGTACGCAGAGTTGAGCCTAAGCTTCACATCAGTTGTTTGACTTTACTCTGCAAGCTTTGCTTGTCACAGTGCAAATGCAACTATGTGTTTAAGGAGATCCTGTCACCAGACAGAGTGAGAAAGACAGCAGGAATAGCTGTCACCTACTGAGATGCGGCTTTGCAACTTAGTTGGTGTCACACTGAGGACTGTGAAGTCCCTGACAGGAGCAACAAAGGTCACGGATCCACATTTCACTACTGGGTCTTAGCACCTTGATCTAAGCCCCCTTGGGAAATAGGAAGACTCCTCAGCTTTGTTCCCCTCTGTGCTCTCCCCTCACTGAGCTTCTGAGCACAACTCAAGGGCAAGAGGCTACTGCTGGAGCCAGCAGGTGCCTGGCAGCTGGGGAAGTTTGGGAGGGCATGACAAAGACCTGAGGCATGAGGATGAGCACTTACAGCTTTTCCCCCAGTACATTTAATGCAGGAAGCCTCATCATGTTGGAAGACCACAAGGCACCATTCCGAACCCTGCAGCAGTGGGGAGGAGAAACCAGAGCCATGCTGAGCAACAGGCAGGGCTCACCTTGCATTGCCATCCCAGAGCAATGTCTGCTCCAGACCTAAAGGCTGCCCCAGAGTCCTAAAGATGGATTAAGAGTGTTCAAGCAAGATTTTGGCTTGCAATCCATGTTCCTCTCTCAGGACGCAACCTCTGCTCTCCTTCTCCCTTGGGAGCACTCAACAAGCGTTACTGCATTCAATTCAGCATCCCTTCTCCATTAACAGTAACTCAATACCAGTGGACCCTGCGGTCCTGGGTGATTCATTGTTCCCACTACACAGAAATTACATTGTTTAGCAGGCACACTGGCTGCAAACTGCGTCATTGAGCTGGCTCTTGGCCATAGTGATGGTGGTCCACTAGGATGGAGAGCACAGTTTCCAGGGAGTGGTCTCTGCTGATGCCCTGCTGCAGGTCTCCAAAGACAGACAGCAGAAAGAGGCACTGTGGCATACTGTGGGGGCCCATGCCATGCCTGGAGAAAGGGAGGTGAGAGAAAAGGGAAATGGACACATAATCTCTTCTCTGGAGGGCATGCAGTTAGACTGGACGGATGTGGTTCACTGCCCTTCCTTACAGCCTTATACAGGCTTCTCATTTGCAAAGAGAAAGATGCTTGTGTCCCTGCAGACTGGTCAGCAGCTGCACAGGTATGGGAACCAGGCACAGAGAGATTAAGGATTCTGACCAGGATGCTCAAGGAATCAGCAGTTCACTGCAGGAGTTCACTGTATACATTTGCTTCCATAGCTGAAGCATTGTTCAGCAATGTATGATGAGGGACAGCCTCTTTGGTGCTCATCCTTGCAATTTGCAACAGCTCAGTCAAGTGTCTACGAGCCTCCCACCAAGGGAGTACAGAAAACACCACGGCCGTCAGGGCCTCTTTTCTGTAATATATCCAGCACACGTTAGTGTGTGCTGCTTGGTACATTCCCACTCTATGTTAACTGCTCCTGCCACACAACACCCCAACAGCCTAGAAAAAGAGGAACCGCAAAATGGAGAGGTTTACTCAACTTGCAAGCAACTTGATTCACTGCTGGAGAGATATAGCCCCTGAGGAGTAACATAAGGGAGGGAAGTGATGAGCAGGCACAAGGAGACAGAAAGCCGCCTTTATGTTCATGAAAATAGTGTCTGCTAGTTCTCTCTTTGGCAGTGGTGCCATTTATGCTGTAAAACATTGCCTTGAGGCAGAAGCCAGCACTCTTGAAGCAACACCAGCATCCCTTTGAGATGCACAGTGCAAATGCCTTGTCCCCACAGGAGGCTGCAAGCACATCTTTGTCAGTTGCCTCCTCAGCTGCAGGTCCTTCACTTCCAAGCCACCTCAAAACATGGAATCCCTCAGCTTTCTAAAGCCCTGTCTTGCACCCCACAGCTCTGCAGACTGTCCTGTGTGACAGGAAGGGCTGCAGGTTTGCACTGCCTGAAACACCTAGGTACAGGGAGGAAGGAAACAAGGGTAAGGGGCAACTGGAGATGCAGGACAATGCAGCAACTGCCTTCCTGTTAACCTAATAATGCACATTACTGGCTGGATCTTTCAACAGGGAAGGGATAAGGTCTCCCATATAACTTAACAAGAAGTTTTAGGCTACTAAACATGCAACCGGCAACAGACTCCGCTTCATCACTTGAGCCAGATTCCTCTGAGTGGAGGTTGATCCATGCACTTTAGCATTACCCACTTCTCCCTTTGATGCTCCCTCCTTTCTCATAAAACTAAACACATGTAGGCTGTTTTATGGTCTGTCTCACCCAAATCAGTCCACTTGCCAGTGACATGCATGTATGTGGGGGCAGAGCCCAGCAGCAGTTTAATGGTGTGTTGCAGTACCAAACACAACTTGAGTAGGGCAAGAGAAGGAGGAAAATTAAGTATGACCTCACATCAGGCATTAAACTCCTTCTGCAGTCATTAAAATTAAGAAAAATAAAACAACCCAGAACAGAGCATAAACCCATGGTTGTTTTCCTTTAATCTCTAAGAACCAGGCAAGTCAAAATACTAGTGCAACACTGGATATTCACACCAGAACACTGAGAACAACAGCATTTTGCCATTCACCTCTCATTTGATTCTACCAAAACACTCAGAGATGCTCCCATCAGTTCCCAAACCAGAGATTTCCTCCTGTATCCCGTGTTTTTGCCCCACATCACTGAATAAAGATCCTCACAGCTCTACTTCATGCAGCTGAAGAAAGACATAGCAAAAAAAACCAAACTAGCAACTAATGTAAAGGGCTCAGAGTACCCTTGTGTAGTCACTGATGACAACAGTGCAGCTGGACCAGTTCCCCACATAAAAGGCATGAGTTAGAAACCCAGGGAAGGCAGCTTTTTAGTAGCTGTAAGGGACTAAGCACCCTCATGGGTGCCTTTGGAGGCCATCAGAACCAGCCAGGTCTGTAAAAGGCTTTCCCAGGCACCATGACAAGAAGAAACTCCAGACTCATCAGGCTGGAAACATACATGCTGCTTTCCTTCCTCCAACACCTTCCTGTCTAATGCTGCTGGCTGCCAAGCCCAAATGAAACAGATAAATGAAGGTAGGGAGTAGGAAAAAAGGAATAGCCTTTCCAAATGTTTGGAGAGAATTAAGGTTTCTCTTGGAAAGGAAACATCAGGGAGCAGGATCAGACCTGCCTGGGGAAAAGCAAGCCTCTGCTCACTGGAGAGATGATATTTTGTTCAAAGACCAAAGAGCAGTTAAAACTGAGTTCTGTGCTCTGTACCTAAGATAGAAATGGAGGTGATATAAGGAGCAAGTTTCATCCTGTAGTGTGATAATTGTCTTGGTTTTCCTCGGACTGCATTTCTCAAACTTCTTCTTCCCTCCACCCCCCCAATCCCTTCCATAATTGAATCATGCCTTTTCTACAGATACAAGGCTGGTGAAAAAGCAGGAAAGCATCTAAGCTGGGAGCCTGAAAGCTTCAGCTCCCTGCAATGCACAGGGGTCAGAGAGACAGCTTTACATCCACCTCAGCTACCTGGGCTAGAGCACATCTGCCTGGCAAAACTCTCCATCTGTTCCCCTTCATTTCCCACACAGACTTGCCCTTAATGCACAGGGGAGAATGGAAGAGCTCCCATCACTGCCCTTTCCTGGTTTGTGGGAAGCCAGTGTTTCAGCCACAGTCCAAGCTGCACAGATGACCACAACACAGAATGTCCCCACACTGACTCCAATTTACTGATACACTTGGTCTATGATCTGAGATATAAACTGCTCATGCCAAGGAGAGATGCCAGGATATGCTGGTTTTGGCTTGGGTAGAGTTAATTTTCTTCATAGGAGGTAGTACAGAGCTAGGTGTTCAAAGGGAGAATCCTCTCTACACATCACACAACTGATGCTAGAGTAAGTGGGTCACGCTGATCACACAACAGGCTCAAATAGGAAACCCTAGTCATCCAGAAATTTTGGAAGCACTCATGGACTGGCAACATAAGGAGAATTATATATAGCCCAAAGGGCCCATGACAGCTCAGGCCACCAAGGAAGAGATACAACATATAGATGGGCTCACGATCGAGGGGTGGACTTTACCACAGACACTATTGCACAGACTACCCATGCATGTGAAACATGCCTACAGTCACCCAAGCTGTGCAGTTACAGCCTCTCTGGTATGTAGGACAATGGCTGAAATATAAATATAGGGAGGCCTGACTGATTGATTATATCACACTCCCACAAACCCGCCAAGGCAAGCACTGCAATAAGCAATGCTTATGATGGCGGAAGCAACCACCAGATGGCTGGAAACATATACCACATGCCTTACAAGAAGCGGTATAAGTGCAGCAGTGACCCAACCCAGGTTACCTTTGGTGCTCAGTAACTCCATGCAACACACCACCTCTCCTGTCCTGAGTGACCACCATAACAAATGGAACCCAAAATTGTGGACTAAACTAATTCAATGGGTGTACTGTGGATGTATTACAGACATGTCACAGTGGTGGTCCATATGCTAAGGGAACGACATCTGTGTATTATATAAAAGGATGGCAAGGGTAGTGGAGGGTACTGAGGATGTATTAGATGGCATGAAACCTGAGGTATGGAATAAGAGGTGGAGAATGTGCTGGTCTGGGCTGCAGTAGAGTTAATTTTCTTTGTAGTAGCTGGCATAGAGCTATGTTTTGGATTTGTGCTGGAAACAGTGTTGATTATTCAGGGATGTTTTTGTTACTGGTGAGCAGCTCTTATGCAGCACCAAGACCTCTTCTTCCTCTCACATCACCCAAGTGAGGAAGCTGAGCATGGCACAAGAAGTTGAGAGGGGACTCAACCAGGAAAGCTGACCCCAACTGACCCAAGGGATATTCCATATCATTTGGCACCACACTGAGCATATAAAGCTGTGGGAAGAAGGAAGAAGATTTGGAGTGATGGCATTTTGTCCTCCTAAGTAACCATTACACATGATGGAGCCCTGCTCTCTTGGAGATGGCTGAATTCCTGCCTGCTGATGGAAAGTGGTGAATGAATTCCCTGTTTTGCTTCTCTTGTGTGTGTAGCTTTTGTTTTGCTTAAACTGTCTTTATCTCAACTTGAGAGTTTTCTCACTTTTCCGATTCTCTCCTCCATCCTGACATGGGGAGGGCAAGTGAAAAAGCAAGTGGCTGCATGGTGCTTAGTTGCTGCCTGGAGTTAAACCACTACTCAGGGTCAACAGGGAGGGGCAGTGAAGGGAGCTGATCCCTTTGGTGTCACGGCACCAGCCCCAGAAGAGGAGGAGATGCAGCCCCTGGAGCCTGCCTGTGCACACAGGCTTGTGCAGCATAAGATTGAGAGCTGGAAGAGACTTCAAGTGGAGCAGTGCTGTCCCCACAAGTCACACCAAGCCCCAGCAGCATGGGCAGGCAAGCACGTAAATAGACAGAAGTGAGTCAAGTCTGCAGGGAAGGCTTCCTCCAGCATTTCAAGGGAACTAACCCTAACAGTGGTGTTACCTGATGATAAAAATACACCATACAAGACCTTAAAAAGAACACAAGAATACATGTCTACAGAGATGGTGGAGGGAAGCAGGTGATGTTTACCACAGTCATGAAACTGCCAGAGCCTAATGTGCTTCCTAGGAGAAACATGATGAATTGGCCCTGTACAACAGCAGGGACATCAAGAGGCTGTTATTCTGGGAACCTGCCACAGACTGTGCTGTGCATCCCAGTGACACACTAGGCTTCTATATACACCTCATATGCTTTCCCAATAGCCATCATCTCCAAGATATACTTCACAGTATATGCTACAAAACTTCAAACATTAACTAGAGGGAACAGCTTGCCTCAGTCCTTGTAACTTGTGAGTACTTTGCATCCCTCCTTATCCCCCCTTCCCTCAGCAGAGAAGGGTCAATCACAGCATTTTCTCCTTACAACCCTAGGGAAAGCAGCCCCCAATCACCTTCCTCCATTATCCTACCCCAGCAGTCTCCTCCTATAGGCTGCTGCTTGGTGCTGCGCACAGCATCCCCCATGGAAGCAAGCACACAATACCAGCTTAGCTCCATCTCTGCAGCACAGGAGCAAAGCACAGCTTTCTTTGCTGCAGGAACCAACAGTGCAGAGGACAGGCAAAACGTTAAAGACAAGAGAAACTGTCCAGTTCCCCCTTACAGCCTGTACCCTGGAGGAGGGAGACAGTGGAATGAAAGGGCAATACATGCAACGCAATACCAAGGACTTGCAGCTTGACAGCTCTGTTTCATGAGTCATTCTTCTTTCTGCTAAAGCCCTGGGAACTGGTCACACCTAGGGAAGGGACTGGGCCAATTAGCTGGCATAAAAAGCTTAAAATCCTACACCTAATGGAAGCCAATCACCAGTGCTGTCGAGCAAGTGTCACCTTGGATTTTAATTGTCCCGCTCTAGCCCGCATTGCTCATAAAGCCTGGCACAGCACTTGTTCTGCCTGCTGTCCAGGAAGCCATACTATAGTTTGGAAGAATGAGGCTCTCCTTCCCTTGGAAATGTGGTCGGCAACATTCCTATAGCAGCCAGGGCAGAGGAGCCTGTCCTCTGCTAGCCCTCCCTCCAGTACCCCAACAAGCCTTCCACTGATTCTACACACTCTACACTCTCAATGCTGTTAAATGCTCTCCTAAGTATTGCAAAACACTGCTGCCATTGTCCCCATGCACACTTGCCTCATTCCATCAACTGTGGGGACCTCTGTTTTACTGCTTTAAAAATCTCAAACTTTCCCACTGTTTCTCAGAGCTGGAATTACTGCTTTCCCCAGCACCCAGGCTGCTTCCTGAAAATTACAGCCAAGTCAAAAATAAACAAGTGGTTTAAAAATGACACAGATTTAAGATTTGAAGTACTTACTTATTTCTGCCTTCCTACTCCTCCCTCCCTCAGAGTGTTTCTGTGGCCATCACTAAATTAAAGCAAGTATAACAAGGCTGAGGAGAATTCCAGCCAATTTTAAAAGCTATAAAACAGCATAAGGAAAATCATATAATAGTTAGGGTTGGAAAGGACCTTAAGATCAGCTAGTTCCAACCCCCATGCCACGGGCAGGGACACCTCACACTAAACCATGACACCCAAGGCTTCATCCAACCTGGCCTTGAACACCTGCAAACAGGCATTGATAGTGAATATACAAAACAAAGAAGGGGGAGATGCGGGGAGTGAAGGCGCTAAGATTTGCATGAAGAAGGGTTTGGGAATGTTGCTCCCTGACTGCTTGTGGGACAGGGAAGCAGCAAAGGAGATGGTCCTGGCACATCTGGAGTTGGCCAGCGCAGCCTTCACCCATTTTATTGATTATGTAAGCACCAAAGTGTGTCCCTGTCATCTCAGGGGGTCACGTAACGATTGCCCAATGTCCCCCATGAGGCTGCAGCCCAATTCATGGCTTGTCCCCATCCCCTGCTCGCAGCAGTTCTGGAACTCTGGGGTGATGTCACAGACCGCGTTGCAGCAGCAGCAACTGCCCGTACCCAGACAACACCAAAACAACACAGACCCTCAACCCAAACCCA
>NDXB01006378.1:0-10900 GCA_002631895.1 Agapornis roseicollis | reverse complement strand
AAACCTAAAAAAAAAAAAAAAAAAAAGACATAACCCCCCCCCAAATTATACATGAAACATTTTTTGATTACAAGGGGAAATGTCAAGCAACACTTTTACTTTATGTTAACTAAAATTGCAATGACCTCCACTTATAAAGTCAACATTGGTGGTATTTGGGTAATTTCAGGCTACAGAGGTGGTTTATTATTTACAGAAAATGTTCATTTTTCACCTTTCACAGTGATGATCTTTAGTGTTGCAGAATCTGGGAAAACATTTCACAGCCTTGGGTTTGCAAGTTTGAGAAATTTATATCCATTCTCTAGCTTTCATATGCCACTGTTCTTGACTTCTAGAATTCTGTGGTTTTCAAGCAAAATGTTTCAAACCTGGTTCTTTTGGCTTGTATTTACTAGCTATCTTATATAGACAGCAATATCCTGGCCTTCAGGACTAGCAAAATCATATCCAGTAATGCACTGAAAACGTTCCTCAATTATTACCTTGGAGAGGATGAAGGTGTTGATTCAGGTATAACTAATTTATAGTGGCCTCAAAAGAAATGTATGCACAAGACATGTTGATGTCTTTTTAGTTATTAGATTTTAACATTAAAATACCACATTTAAAGAGTTCTTGTTAGCTGAATAGCTTTGGTTGTCCAAGGATCAACCAAACTGAAAACTTTTTTGATACAGTATAAAAATACAAGCAATTTGCTGTGCTCAGTGTTGTGTTTGATCATACAGAAATTACGTAGGGTAATACTCTCCTAGTTATGTCTTTGTGCATTTAATTTCCAAGAATAATGTGAAAAACCTTTCTGTAAAGCATACCATGTAATAGGTCTCTGTTGAGCTGTGTGCAGCTCGATAATACATATTTTATCTTCCTCTACTTTGGGCATTGGGGAAAACTGAAATGAGTTGTATGCACAAGCCGAGGATTCCCCATTAGATTTGTCTTAGAATGACTATGTGTCTGCTGAACATTTCAGAAGTCATTTAAGTGGCCAAGAAGTGGTCCAGGAGGACAGCTTTACAACTATCAGGCTGGCAAAATCAAAGTTCTCATTAGGCCAAGATTTTCACTGGGGGAATGAACAGATATGGTGCTGTTCACCCTTTTTACTGAGCTGTGATTGCAAAAACATTTGCACTATGTACCTCATTCAGCTATTGACTACTTGGTAGAGCCCAGCTGTGAAAAAAGGAAAATGAAAATAAATAAAATAAATTTTAAAAATCAGAGATTCCTGTCAGGAGTCAAGATTTTCTGGTTCTAAAAACATTGATGCTAAAAACATACTGCAAACACACAACACACAACTGCTTTGGGGTCAAAGCAGTTCCAAAACAAATCTGTTATTCTCTCTGCTTTTCTATATTTATATGAGAGATTCAGTGATAGCTGGTGACAACAGCAGTACAAGGTTATAACTGTGAAAGACCTTCAAAGCCTCTTGAAGCAAAACATTTTTCTCCACATACTGATTTTATGTTTAAGAGGTTTGTCCTATTCCTACAGAAAACAATTGTAATTTTATAAGCTTTTTCATATTTTCAAAGTTATATTTATCTTCTCATGCATGTCATGTGCATAAGCAATCTTATATTTTGTATGGCTCCTAATTACTTCAGCAAGCATTAATACAGATATTAAGTACAGAGCATTCTTAGAAAGCAAAGAAAGAAAATGTTTCTGTTTTTAGCTAAGTGGAAAAATACATTCCACTTCAGATGCTGTTGCATTTAAAACTGTCATAAATGTCTTGGAAGTCAGGAAAACCAAATAGCAAGAGGTTATCCTGGGTCCCCACAAAATTACTTTCCTTTAATTTCTGCTAATGTACAATATTTTCTCAGATCATTCAATATATCAAGGAAAAAATAGGTTGTTTAATACTCTATTTGTCTGGTTTCTTAAGATGATAGGTATGATAATAAAAATGTTATTAATCATTATTTTGCCCTTCTGCATCACTATTGCACTAAAATATTTCAATGTTAAGGTAAAAACGTGTAATATAAAATTGCTAAAGATTTATTTATCAAGACTGAATACACCTCTGTATACCAAATGCTGAAACCAGGAACGAGAGTTTTAGCTGATCGCCAGAGAACTATTATCCATTTGTAAATTGATGATGATCTTCTTTTACTATAGATTAAGGCTATTGCATAACCTCACTAGAGCTGAACAGATGAATCATAACTGATGTTCCAAGAGATGCATTTTTCTTATAAATAAATATGCCCTTGCTTTAGGAGGAGAATATTCTGTGCCATGAGTTTTCACCTTCATTTTTAGATAATAATTTATGACACACTAGCATTATTTTAAGGACATTTTGATTCCATAAACGAATGAAAATAAACATCAGCTATATTATTTTACTGTAGAAATGTTTCTGCTGTCTTCACATTTTAAGGCAAAATTCACCTCCATTTTAACATCAAATTTAGCATATATCTGAATTACACTTTTCTGATCTTGAAGCAGTAGAACTAGCTGGGATCTGCAAGTCTGGGTGACTTATGGCCATTCTGTAATCTTTGTACACCAGTTATCTAGCTTTAAAAGCAAATGGAGTCCTTACTAAACCATTAAAATAAATAAAGTCTGTTAATATTTAATGACATACAGCAACATTAAAATAAATAAAATCTGCTAATATTTAATGACATACAGCTATGAGCTCACACTACTACAGGACTTTTACACCTCATGGCCCCTTCATATCTCACTCACTCACTGTAACAGCATCATTCACATTCGACACCTGAGAGAAAATTCAGTTCAGATACCTGATCACAAATTAATATTGTCAAACTTATTTTCATAAACCTTTTTCCTGGCCAGTTTCATACCAGTAAGTCTCAGCTAGGCTTGGTCTCAATGGCTGTTACCATCTCATTTTCTGACATCATCTTAGTTATAGCATACTTCTTTGCATAAAAATAATGACAAATACAAATTCACTATGGATCTGTACCCACAGAACTCCTGTAAACATTATTTTCTTAGGTATAGTTACACTATATTCCCCTTTATCTTCACTCTCAGCTCTGTTCCACACAATGCTAATAATGCACTTCATGACTCCACACTGGAGGCCAACTTCCTCATTTAAATCAAGATGTCACCACTAGTTAGGCAGACTGGACTGGTACACACAGGTGTACTCAGCAACCTGTTTCCTAAACACAACTGACCTGTTCTTTTACCACATTGCATGCAACCAGCCTCCTGAGGAAAACCAATTTCAGACAAGTGCTACATTTTTTTAGGTGGCTGTAATATAGACTCAGGTATGTAGCAACCATCCCTTCTTCAACTCTCAAAGGTCCAAATGGTTGACATTGGATTCCAGTAAGTGTACTCCTCAGTTATGGATGTCAACTGCCTGTGGTATTTTTTGGCAAATTATGGTAAAGTCAAGTAAAGTCAAGGATGGTATTAAATTTATTCCCTCACAACTTGGGTCCTCCAGACCAAGACAATTTATTTTTCTTTTTGAAGGCAATGTGCCGGTTTTAGCTGGAATAAAGTTTATTTTATTCATAGTACCTGTTATGGGGTGATGTTTTGGATTTGTGCTGAAAGCAGTGTTGTCCTAGTTGCCTCACTAACATGCCTGTACACCATTCCTACATAGTATCAGGAGTAGAGAATTAATGATTTATGAGAACTGCTAATTAGCTCGCTCTGTTTGTCTTTGGAAGGTACTCATACGGTGTCAGTGGCAGACCTAAAATACGTAAGCACAAAATAAAACCCAAAACAGTAAAAAAGATGAGGGAAGAAAATGTATGTAAAGACCAGGGAAGAGAACACACGTAAGCACACAGTCTGTATCTTGAATTCAAAGTGAAAATAAAAAGTATTAATTGGAGAACTGGGTTGGAGAGGAGGGGATGAAAGGAAATTAAATATCATATCCCTAAAACGTATTGTGCATATGGATATTAAATGAAATAGGAAAAAGTAGGATATAGCAGGTCAGGGAAAAGATGGTGGGAAAGGAAGAAAGGTGGGAAAACAAAAAGTAAAGTTGAGAAAAAACAGTGGGAAAGGTAAAAAAGGGGAGAAAAGGCAAAACAGAAAAAGGGAAAAAGAAAATCACCTAGTTAAATGATACAAAAATGTCTATCTGAGGAAAAATGCAGTAGTATTAAAAAAAAATAAACAAAAATAGACAGGAATATACAAGTTCCAAACAACAACTTTTGGAATGAAATATCTTTTTATTGCAGTATTTAATCATAAAATTATGGTGTAATGGTCTTGATGTGGATAATACTATACATTACAGTTCAGGAAAAAAAAGCATTTCAGTATTTTTAGATGGAGAAACCATATGATTAGGAAAAAAAATTATTCCTAGATTTTATATAAAAAAATAATTATCATGTTTGTTCTTTCACTAACAGAATTCATGTATTGTTCTTACAACATTAACAAGTCTTTGCCCTGCAGTCAGCCCTGTTGAGGCCTTGCCTTGAATACTGCATTCACTTTCAGACCCCTCAGTCCAAGACATCGAGGTGCTGGAGCATGTCCAAAGAAGGGCAACTAAATTAGTGAAGGATCTAGAGCACAAGTCTTACAAGGAGCAGCTAAAGGAACTGGAGTTGTTTACCTGAAAAAAAAGAGGCAAAGCGAAGACCTGATCTAGAAAGCTGCTAGTTCCTGAAAGGGGGTTGCAGATAGAGGGTTTCAGTCTGTTCTCCCAAGTAATAAGTGATAGGACAAGAAATGGCCTCAAGTTGTGCCAGAGGAGTTTTAGACTGGATATTAGGAAAAATTTCTTCACCAAAATGGTAATCAAGTATAGGGACAGGCTGCCCAAGGAAGTGGTGGAGGCACCATTCCTGGAGGTATTTAACAGATGTGCAAATGTGGCACTTAGGGACATGGTTTATTGGTGGACATGGCAGCATTAGGTTAATGGTTAGACTTGATTATTTTAAAGGACTTTTCAACCTAAATGATTCTATGAATAAAAAAATCTATATTTACTGGGAAATGTTTACCTAGTCATCGTTAAGAAATTTTTAATGAAGTAAGAAAGACAAGAGAGCTATCCAGAAGTTTTTTAAAACGCCAGTGCATTTTTTACTGCCTGCTTTAGGACTCTCCCAGATTAAGTTTAGCATAAATTAATAGATTAGTAGATTCAGTTAAAAATATAGTGAGATTAAAGGGCTTCGCACAGAAGAAGTTAAATTTCTCCATTTATTTAAATATAAATTCATGTCTCAGATGAACACAAAACAAGAGAAATAGGTATTGGGCTGAAGAAGGAAAAAGGACTGTTTAGGAATTTTCTACATGAAGAAAGATAATTAAAATATGCTAAACATTAATAAAGTCTCCTTATAAAAAAAACTAGTTGTGGCACTGAACTAATGAGAGGACAATAAAAACTAATTTTGAATGAAACCATGCATGAAAGAAAGACGTTTTTGTTCTCAATGAAGTGATGGAAAAAAACCGAACATGACATTTTGTATTTCTTGTCCTCCAATCTTTGATTTAACAGCACTTTTTACTTGCATAAACCATTTAAAAGTCTGCAACTAATACAAAAGAAAATAAATTAAGCTTCTGCAACAGGATCAAGAGGAAGCAACTTTTCAGTTCACAACTTCATGCAGATTAAATATTGTCATAATCAGATGAAGATGTAACACAGAGAGCATATTTAAACTAATTTTTCTTGAAAAGATTTTAATGGAGGTATTAAAATGCTATTATCACTGAAGAGATTAGTAACATCTGCTGATAATCTGCTTTTCTCCTATTTTAGGTGTAAGAGCATGAACTAATATCACAAAAATACAAAGAATCATAGAAGCATAGAATAGTTAGGGCTGGAAAGGACCTTA
The DNA here is from genome assembly GCA_002631895.1 of Agapornis roseicollis. NCBI lineage: Eukaryota > Metazoa > Chordata > Aves > Psittaciformes > Psittacidae > Agapornis > Agapornis roseicollis. Next base: position 5,027 of record NDXB01006378.1, on the reverse strand, counting down.
AGATCATCTAGTTCCAACCCCCACTGCCATAAGCAGGGACACCTCACACTAAACCATGCCACCCAAGGCTCTGTCCAACCTGGTTTTGAACACCAGCCCCAACTTTCTCAGCCTATCTTCATACAGGAGGTGCTCCAGTCCCCTCATCATCTTTGTGGCCCTCCTCTGGACTTGTTCCAACAGTTCCATGTCCTTTTTATGTTAAGGATACCAGAACCGCACACAATACTCCAAGTGAGGTCTCACAAGAGCAGAGTAGAGGGGCAGGATCACCTCCCTCGACCTGTTGGTCACGCTGCTTTTGATGCAGCCCCGGATATAGTTGGCCTTCTGGGCTGTGAGCACACACTGTCGGCTCATGTTCATTTTCTCACTGACAAAACCCCCAAGTCCTCCTTAGGGCTGCTCTGAATCTCTTCTCTGCCCAACCTGTAGCTGTGCCTGGGATTTATTTACTCCCTGTTATCCATTATATGCTAAATTGCATAAATTACCCTTTATGGCAGGAGTCACCTAACCTGATTTCATATGTCATTACATTAAAACAGGGTCTTTCTACTGAATACTAGACGTTGGATTCATTACATCTTCTACAAGTGGGATACAATATAAATATCTTAAGAGTTCCTACTCCTACTCTATCAAATCTAGTTTTGTTTAGCCACTGTGGCCTCTGTTTAGATGCTGACTAAATGATCATGGAAAGAATCAGTCTTTGGCCAGGCTGATTATACTGGCTGTATCACCACTGATTCTAATGAGGACCCAGACTGACACATCAGAACCAGACATTTTCTGTCCAAATATCTAGGACTTACTCCAGATGAATGTGTACCAATATATCATGAAGCTAGATATTTAAGATTGTGAGATTGTGCAGGTTTCTTATAGAAAGCTAAAATAATACTGCTTGGAGGATATATGACAGCAAAGCATTCATAATTAGTTCTGACTGGTTACTTTATCTTTTAGATAGCTGTACTTAGCATTAATTAGAGTAACAAAAGGGAATGGGAGGAAAGAAGGGAGGGTGGGAGGGAGGGGAGGAGGGAGGGAGGGAGGGAGGGAGGGAGGGAGGAAGGGAGGGAAGGAGGGAAGATGTCAATGTTTTTTATTTTGTTGGTTTCTCTCACAGTAGACTAATTATTAACTGTAATCATTCTCACTGTTTATAGCTACAGTATCTCCTCCCAAGAGTACAGGTAAACCTGGTTGCTAATGCAATGAAATGTGTGTTCTTTAATCAGCTTTGGGGGGAGGGAAGCATATTCAATGCCCATTTTGCTTCTTTCTAATTATGGATTATTTTTCATATTTTTCATACTAAGAATTACATTTCTCAGCAGTCAAAGCATGAAATTACTCCTAATAAATCACCAATAGGTATTCTTCGTTTCACTCAGAATACATTTTTTGCATGATGCTCCAAGCTGTTGTCCTTATCTTCTAGGTAGAAATGGAATCTACCACTGGTGGAATACACCAAGATCAGTTAGTCACCTCCTTGAACATTTGGCTTTGCAGAAAATATGATTACAGGTTATTGGTGAAATGAATACAAATTTTGAAGAAACTCTAGCTTCTTAGCATTGTGTGACAACCAACTAGTATATGACTACCCTCGAGTCTTTTGATCTACTGTGGAGTTTTCTACCATTGGGCTTAGCAGAATAAATAGATCGCATATTGACAATGGCATCTGACACATTTCATGACAGCAAAGGAAAGATCAAACTCCAGATTCTTAACTTATACCTCAGAAGTAAAATGTCTCAGAATTTGTTCTTACATCTCTACATAATAGTAGCTATTTTTAATGTCAGTTTGGCCTTGATTCGGGTAGGTTGTTTCTCTCTGAAGACCAGTCCTACACTTTTCATTTCTAGTACATACCTGAGGTATTTGAAAGAAAGAGGAAATAGAAGTCTCTAAATTCTTTTAATCTGACTAGTCCACAAATTTCCCTGAAACATCCATATTAATCATATCTTCATTTTTTGTAGAAACATGCAGGGACCATAAGAAGTGAAGAGTGTTCTCTTAGGAAGGCACATATTTGGAGCATTTTACAGAGGCCAGTTGTATATTAACAGGTAAAGTCAATAAGGAAGAAAATCTTCACAAGTTTTAGCTAATCTGTTTTACAGATGATTTTTCAAAGATAAAAGGTTTGACAGAAAACTCTTCATCTTCAAGCCCATGCTGCAGTCCCATGTGAATAGGTGCTTCTTGATATTCAAGTGACTATATTTTTTAAAAATATAAACCATAAATATTATCTGCCACAGTTTCAGAAATACAGAAATTATTACATAAATCTCAGAAACTATTTAGAATGAGGCAGACAGTTGATATTCAAAAATTTTAATACATCATACTGTTACAGACTGCTGCAATTACAAATGATCATGGGGGTTTACTGTGAGAAGTATCAGACAAAGTGAATAACAAATGATGCTTATTGCCTTGACTCTAATAAAAAATTTTCTCAGTTCTATATATTCCAAGCATTATATTTAGAATTACAGTGTTCTTATGTCTTTGTCTGTTCATTTGTGAAGTTTACGTTAGCAAACATTCTCACAAAGATCAATGGAAATTAAAATAAATTCAAGAAAATGCACTGAAGTGAATTTCTGTAGAAATTCCTTATCCAAATTGAAATGTCAAATGTTCATTTTGAAGAAACTGAGATGAACATTGCTTTCTAAGGTTTTCAGGATGTCATAACAGGCAGATACACATGAGATACATAACAGTATGGACCAAAATCATTGAAAGTGCTCCTCTCATTTTGGATAATAATACAATGCTTAGTATTCCTCTAGGCCCCAGAACTTCTTGGATTTTAGAGTGACAGACAGAGTCCTGGATTCTGGTGACTTACACTGTTGCAAAGGATTCATATTAGAATGAGATGGCAAAATATTCTGGAGTTATTCACTTTCACCTCATCACTTAACATGGATATCAAAAGTCAATCCTTGGCACTTTATATCACATATATGTGCTATTTACTTGTGTATTTTTGCTCATCACAGTGGTGTTTAAGGCTATTTGATTTAGGCCTATTCTTTTGAATTTTATTGTACTGCTTAATCACTCCATCTCATGATCAGAAAGCTAGCACCTTTGTCTTCACTTCTAGATCTAGAACTATAGGGCTTTATTTTACTTACTCTATTCAGCTGTTACTGAATTTAAATTATCATTCACTTAGACATATTACCACAGTACACACAGGAGATCATTAGCAATTCATTGTAGAGTCAATGAACATTGATATCTAATAATGTCTCTATACAGTAATTTCTTTTTCATTGTATGCCATGGGACAAACATACCCAGTTTCCAGTCTGAAGAGCATGCTTCATAGCTCTGCTGAAGGAAAAGTCATTTGTTGCCTTTGGATTTTTTTTCTTTTTTTTTTTAAAAAAAAAATAATTGAAGTAAGAACAACTGAAAATGAATTATTGCTTTCCAATTTTAGGCTCTTCCCTCTGATAATAAGTTTCAAAATGTTCAACTACTTTTCACAAAGTTGAAACTGAAGGGTAAAATTGACAGCAACCTACCTTTGGCTTTATTTCTTGTAGACCATAACTGATCTCGATTTGGGGCAGCATTTGCCATAGCTAACCCTATGAATTGTTCAGACCACTTGGAATATTCTACGCTGACCTACTAAAACCAGTATATTTCCTGTCCAAAACCTTTTACTCCTATAGAACCAGCATTCAGTTACAACAGTGAAGTTAAACCATCTTTCATATAAACTAATGTCTCTCCTGCTCTAGCATAGAAAAATATCTATAGCTATCTGTTATATATTTATATCTTTGTGTTTATTTTTTTTTGAGAAATGTGACAGTTCTTACAGAAGTACTATGTCATAATGTTTGCAATAAATAGGTAAAAAAAGGGATAAACCTAAAGGGATTGTTCAGTTAAATCCTTGTTTGGTGAGGTCTCCTGAAAACTTGTTACTCATATCTGGAATTTTAGTTGGTGACAAATGCCAATGTTCTGTGAAACGTTCATTAGCCTAGCAGCTCCACTCAAATTGTAGATCTATTCCGCTAAGTATTGCACAATTACCTATGAAACTGTCTTTATCTCAACCCATGGCTTTTCTCACTTTTATCCTTCTGTCTCCCATTCCATAGCAGGGTAGTGAGTGAGGGTTTGTGTAGGTTTGTCTTCCTACTGGGGTTACACAGCAATCACTTGTATTTTATTTCTCTGCTTCCAACTCTTTTTCTTACTAGTGTACTCAGTTTTCCCCCCTCCTCTCTTACACCTCCCCTTCCACCCCCCTCCCTCTTTTCCAAACTCAACTATTCAGTTCTTCTATAGCAGGAATCAAACACTAATTATGTTGTTCTCATATGACAGACAATAATGCTCTTCCTGCACATGGCACTCATGTTTCCTTCTTTGGGGAAAGAGGTTCTTATTTTCAGTAAAAGAAATTATTTCTAGTACTCACAACAATGAACTTTAATCTAATTGGATAACTTTTACTACAAGTAATCAATAAAGTAATAAATTGCAGATCTGTAATACAGGGTGTACCACAAGTAAACAAGAAAGTAATCAATAACTGAGGTGAGTACCTCGAGAGAAGACGCCTTCAACACCTGAGCAGGGGGAAACTCACGGTCCAGGAGCCTCAAATCAGCCTGGTGAGAGCCACAGAGAAAGTCAAAAGTCCTCGACAAGACTTACTCAAGAGCCAACAGCTCAGCTGACGCAAGCAGGGACTCACAGGCGGTGGAGCCAGGAGGGGTGGTACCGGCCCTGACTGGGTAAAAACCTGCTGCTTGCGCTCCAAGGAGAGTGAGTGACCAGGGTACGGTAGTTCACATGACCAGGCAGTTCACGCGGGCAGGCAAGCGTGATAGTTGAGCGTTCCACCGTATGACCAGGACCTCGTCTGGGAGCTCTGAGCTGGCTGCCTCGGAGGTGGCCAGCATAGATACCCAGACAGAGCCGAAGAGAGGGGAGGCTGCAGTGCAGAGCTCGGG
>NDXB01006377.1:0-17388 GCA_002631895.1 Agapornis roseicollis | reverse complement strand
GATGGATTCCTCTACAACTTTGTCCAGTTAGCCCTTGACTGCAAATAAAAGGTTAATGTCCTCAACCTAAGGCAAAAAAATTATATACTTCAATTATGTGAGCTGTGAAGGATCACCTCTTTGTTCATTATGAATTTGCTACCTGCTTTGCTAATTGGATTGCTGTATCAGCAGAGATAATATACAGTCCATCCCAAATCCTCATGTCTGTGCTATTCATGATTCAACAGATTCCTGTTATATTCTCTCAGAAGTGTCTTTTATAGGTATCTATTCAGTCCCTCTGTATACAGACAGCGCTCCGTATTTCTGACAACCTTGTCATTCTTACTTTTTCACGTTCTACCAGAATACAGGGGAATGTGACTTAGACGCAATATTAAAAATATAAGAACATTATAAATTTAAATAGTGACATTCTGCTTGTTCTTACCCATTCAATTTCTAAGTCCTACCATTCCGTATTTCTTTTTGACTGAGCAATGCACAACACAGTTTAAAGCCATTTTTTCACAAGAAGGAAGAATAATTTTGTCACTAGCATTACCCTCCCAGGTGCATCACTTTGTGTTTATTTGTATAAAATCTTTCACTTTCTTTCATTTCAGAGTTTCAATTTTATAGCAGTCTTCCGTAGTTTCAAACTGAGTTTATGAAGTTCTTGTGCAATTATTTATAATCAACAGACTTAAAGAAACAAAAGCCAAAACAAACAAACAAACAAAACTCCAAACAAAAAAATAACAACAAAACCAACCAAAAAAAACCTAACAAAAACCACAGGAAACCCAGCCTGTTCTGGAAAACTCAGTATCTAACAAATTTTGTCAGCCACTTCTTCAAATTGCTTTAAATGATTGTTTCCAGGATTCTAGTGTTGAGATCATTTCCCATGAAAATTCACATTTCTGTCTACTCTCAATCATATCTTCTAATCAGTTCCTCATCCATATAAAGGTTTTTCCTTTAATCCCACAGCAACTGATCCCCTTTAAAAGGTTTTAGTGAATGACTGTGTCAAAAACCTTTTGGAAACTTGAACAGTCTTATCACCTGGATTTCTGTTTACATGTGCTCTCTGACTCCTTCAATGGAGGAGTTCATTGAAGGAGTTCAATGAAGAAGTGAATGGAGAAGTTCAATGCCAGAGTGAATGAAGGAGTTTGCTCACTCCTTCAGCTCCAAGAGACGTACAAGACTTGACAAAAGGTTTTTTGACTTCTCCCAAATATGTCATTTATCCATATGCTCATTATCCTGGATGATAATTTCTACTGAATTCTAGACAGTCATCAGATGTACTGGGCTGTTCCCTGAACATATCTATATTTCTTAGGAAAATATATTTAGCATTCATTAGTTATTTTCCAGTCCAATTTTAAGCAGAAGATTATACAGCAGAGCTGGTAGTTTAGCTTTTTCACCCCTGAAATTTTCATATGCTCAACTGAATAGCCAATTTGACCATGGCAGTTTGGTACTTATGTTGTTACGGTTTTTTCCTGTATGCTCCCCAAACTCTTCTGTCAATATTCCAGTTTCATTCCTGTAGTGATCCCCATAAAGAACAGCTCCTTCTATAAGGATAAATAAAAACTAGGTTTGTCTGTAGCACAAGTATCCAAACTGCCAGTGTGTGGGATCCACCTTGTGGGATCCACCTCAGGCTTTATTTTATATTTAGTCTGCAGCAGAGCTCCCACAGATGTCAGCTGAAGATCTGCAGGCTGTCCAGGTGGACACACATGAGTGTACCTTCCAAGGTGCTCTTTTGCCTAACTGGCTGTCTGTACAACACAGTTTAAAGTCACAACTCTTTTGAGGTGGCGACCCTGGGGTTGTTCTGCCTGTAGGTATCACAATGCTATTAGGGTCACCTATACCAGCTTCTGATCATGTTATTTTGACACCACTGGGAAACTACACACAGTATGACTCACCAGTAGTTTAGGTACACCAAAAGGCTGAAATTAATTTGGGTAAGATTATAAACTGTTTGCTGTTATGGAAGTATACCCTTCTACATTTGCTGACAAGAGATTTGGAGCACCTCAGCAGCATAACCTTTACTCGGAGGACAAATTATCAGTTTGCTTCTTACTGTGTTGACAGTATAGTCAGCCTCATCCTTTAGAAAACATTTTCATCTTCAACAGATGCATACCAGGACAAATTGTCTGTCTTTTAAAAGGCAAGCAGAACTCTTGATAATTCCACACTACAAGAATCTCGCTCAAAGTAGAACAACTTATCGTCTTCTTTCTATTAGGTGAATTATGTGATAAAATTAACTAAAAAAATACATTCCTCCCCACTCCCAAAACCTTTAGCAGTAGTATTCCTCATTGGGAGATCACAAATTCAAATAATAACCTATCATGCCATATGCACCTAGGTAAGGAACACATCCTGCATGGGCAACCAGAGTAATTCATAGGTTCACAAACCTATTGTAACGACTCTCACAACTAGCAAACCCACGTCTGGTGCGCAAGGTCTGAAAACGTGACATAGCACCCATGTTTGAGACCTACTTTTTTTCCCCAGCAACAGAAGGGACATTGAAGCATCTTACCTCTCTTTTGCAAGCACAGCGAGTCCTTGTAGTAAGATAGGTACAACTGTCTGATCCAAGTAGGCACGTGTGGGCAACGACTGAAGATCCACCTTCTGCTTTGATGTTTTCTCTGCATTTATTTTCTCATTTTCTACTATCCTCTGAAGTGGGGAAAAAAAAAGAAAAAGGGTGGGTGGGAAATGAACACTGGTAATATCCACAGCCACATCTGCTTTGAAGTGTGAGTGCAAGTTACTGGCAAGATTAAAGAAAATTTATGGGCATATTTTTCCTTGCATAAAGACCTAACCCAGAGGAGCCTTCTGTTCAGTTCTTTTCGATGAAACAACATGAAGAAGTCATCAGTTTTCTAAATCAGAAGATGCCCAATCTATATAATTTTTATTTCTGTTTTTGCATTCAGAGATTTAAATTCTACACCCAAGAATGACTGGAATGACTGCTAACAAGAGCAGTCTTAATTACATGGCTCCTATGTGCATGCACTGTGAACACAAAACACTGAGAGCATTAGAAATTCAGGTGGAGCCTGACCAAGGGGACTCTATTGAAGTCAAACACTTCAAGACCATGCTTTATTATAAATATAGATGGATGCTTTGAAGAAAACATATGCAAAATTCTTCAAAAATGCTTTTGGTCAAAAAGTGCCGAATCATCTTACACCATTAACTGCAATTAAAAAAGGGTACCCTACCACTGCTAGTAAGCCAAATGTATTCAAGGGAGCATAAGCATATCTACAGATACAGGATCAACATATCTAACGTGTTAAAAGTTCTGTAGGAAAAGTTGAAGCCAACAAACAAGCAGGGGGATGAGTCACAAAGGATGTTTAAGAGAAGGTTTCTGTAAAAGCTTAGAAAAAAGCTGATAATGGAGGGAGACTGAAGGCTCTTCTTTAATAAGAAATATTGAGGAAGTATAATAGGGTACTTACTTTAATCAACTCTGTTACCAACAGCTGAAAGAATGGATTATGTCTACTCTGTCTCAGCGTAAGTAATTAAAAGACAGCTTGGATTAATCTGTGAGAATTAAAAGAATCCCTCCCTTTGATACTTCTCATGAAATTCCATCAACTCCTCCTATTCATTTCCCTGTAATTTAAGTCTGCCTGGCTTTTTGTGGCACAATAAATCATATATATATATATAAAATCGATAGTGATGGAATAGATCCCAGGATACTTCCAAAAACCCCCACCCCATTAAAGGTTTCATTATTTATTTCAGTACCATTTAATATCATGGAAGCAACACAACTGAACACATATTAACAGCCAGTTGAACAATGAACTGTTGTTTTGTAAGTTCAATTTCCATCTGATTTTCTTGGGAACATTATATTTGCTCAAGTTAGACTCAAGACTCAACATTTCTCCCCTTGATTAGGAATATGACTTCCCCTGTACTTTCCAACAACAAAATCTTTGTTACCTCTACATTTTCAGTCGTATTCAGANTGCTCAAGTTAGACTCAAGACTCAACATTTCTCCCCTTGATTAGGAATATGACTTCCCCTGTACTTTCCAACAACAAAATCTTTGTTACCTCTACATTTTCAGTGAGGCCGTATTCAGAATGAGGATTTTCTGGAACCTGAAAAATAACACACGGTCAGCAAAATGAGAAAGCTCCTCTCACACATGTAGCATTATGCACATAAAGCATTTCCTGCAGTACCTGCGGCTGTCCCTCCATGATCTGCTCTGCCTCCATGATTTGAAAAGTGGAGTTTGCTGGACACACAGAAACCTGGAAAGCCATAAAATACCGGTCAGCAGGCTGAGATGAAGACCAGTGTCAGCAGACTAATACCGCATCGCTTGCAGGAAATTAAGGCACAATTACGAGAGAGCAAATGGAGTGGCTCCGTGCTTTCTTCCCCCCACCAAACTTGTACGCGTTTCCCTCAGGCACAGAACCACGACAAGGCTGAAGAAGACGGTACCAGGACTACAAAACACGGTATTCCTCACTTAAAACAGGAGTCGCCCGAAACGGCCCGTTCCCAGTCGGGGTCGTCCGCAGGAAGGTGAGTACCCTTCTTCCCTCTTCATTCCTTCCCTCTCTCCCTCCCTTCCCTCCCTGCTCCGCACGCCACACAGAACACCGGTAACCCGGGACCCGCCGCCGACAGGTCAGGTCAGGTCAGGTCGGGGCCCCCGCCGCAGCGCGGGCGCCACCGGAGACTGCGCGGCCTCGGAAACGCCCAACCGCCCTAGCCCTCACCCGCCGGCGGGCCCGGGGCTCGGCGGGCACCCACAGCCTCACCGCAACAACCACTGCCACCGCGCACGGCGTCGTAAAGTGTTTTGACGTAAGTGAAGAAGTCGCGCGCTGGCGCAGACTCCCAATAAACTGCGCCTGCGCCGCTCAACCCACTCTCGCCATTGGCGGGCGGGCGGAAGCGGGCCGCTGGGCGGTGCTGGCCGTGCGGCAGTTTTTAAAGCACCGGAGGGGGGCTGGGGGGAAGTGTAGGGCGGTAATGGTGGTGCTGGGTTTGAGTGTCGGGGTGCGGGCACACGTGCTTGCACAGCCGTCATTCTGCTTTAGAAACTAAAGGTAACTGCATAGATTGACTAATCAGGCTTGTTTGAAGGTCACTGTTTTCCTGTTATCGTTCAGTCTGTAATTTATTAACGACATTCGCCTTCACCAGCTTTTCTGGTTTGCTCAGGAATGGCGTGATGTTAGAGTTGGCAGATGGCTAATAGTAACTACAGATTGTTATCTGTTGACAGGGGACTTATTTTTCTAGACATTTTTGAGTGCTACATTGTTTTAACGCTGAACTTTCTGGAATTCTTTTTATTCCAAAATTTGCTACATTTTTATATCAGGAGAGATAGCTTGATTTTTCCTAAAGGGCACTTAGATACACTAAAAAAAAAGAAAAAAAGAAAAGCCAAAGCCTAGCTGCTACACTATTTTACGGTCATTTCCAGGTAAAAAATAATGAAACTTCCTGACTTTTTAATTTTTTTTCCACTGGCAAGTTTACTGTGTCTAGGTTATGAATGGTATGCTTATGGTTTTTATATATGAATAAGTGGTTTTATATATTAATAAAACTGTGTTTTGTACAGTAAGGAGTAAGAAACTAATACTCGATTCTGTTAAAGTAACTCTCAGTTTAAATAGAGACAATACCCATTACTGAGGGAACTTTCTGAACTAGAAGCAGCTGTGTGGCACAAAGTAATCGAACTTGGGGAAAGACAGTAACACATTGGGGACGGTAGTGATTTCAATTTGGTTTGTTCTTTTAATTAACATCCCCACGACCCCCAAATTCCTGCTATAAACAGGAGAACAGCTTGCTAGTGCATCGAGTTACGAACTCAGACTCTGGGGCTTCTGTTGGCCGTGCTGAGGTATAGAGGAAAGCGATCTGTTATGACGTTAACAGTAGCTCTGAGTATTTTATTTGCAGAGCGGAGAGTGTGCGACAAAACAAATGAACCGAAAATGAAAGGAGGGGAAGATCGCAGCGCAGAGGGAGGGTTGGGTTCTGTCCTGCCCCAGGCGCAGGTCATGGCCAGTCTGTCACTGCAGCTATACAGATGTGGAGCGGCCAAAGCACCGGATAACCCATTGCCATCCTCCCGCGGGCGATACGAGAGGGCGGCAGGATGGCCATCGGCTGGTGTGCACTCCGAACGACTTTGGAGGGAGGCAGTCCTCCTCAACGCTGCTCACCTGCCGCCCACAATGCCTGCACGCCGACAGCGCCGCCGAGTACCCGCAGTGCGGGGCGGCTCACAGCGCCAGGCGGCATAATGAATGTTATTATATGAATTAGGGTCATCCTCTTCCCACCCTCTGTGTTTCAGTGCGCTTTAATCCCGCGGGCTTGGCACGGGCATAGGCACAGCCCTGACAGACACGGTGCTACGTCCCGCCGGGGTCCCCGCCCCGGCCCGGCCCGCGGGGCAGGCCGGGAGCTGTAGGCGCCCCGTGGTGCCGTCCCCGCCTCCTATTGTGGCTGTGGCTGCGCCGGGGAAGGCACGGGGGTCGACGGCGGGCGGTGTCTGAGAAGCGCCCTGCGCACTCCTCCCCCTGGGGCCGACCGAAAGGGGCGTCGCCGCCGCTACCGCCATGGCCGGTTGTTGTCAGTCCTTGGCAGCGGGTTATGGCGACGGCGGTGAATGAATTCTCCGGGCGGCCGAGGGAAAAAGAAGGGCTCAGCCGGCTCCAGCTCCGCGCCTCCGGCCGCCGGGCCCTCGCTCTCCTCCCCGCCCGGGCCGGCCCCCCCCGTGCCGCCGGCGGGGGCGGCGGCGGCAGCGGCGTCCCCGCACAAGCGGAACCTGTACTACTNAAAGTTTGGAAGACAATCTGAGCGGGCCCTCGCCCTCCTCCCCGCCCGGGCCGGCCCCCCCCGTGCCGCCGGCGGGGGCGGTGGCGGCAGCGGCGTCCCCGCACAAGCGGAACCTGTACTACTTCTCGTACCCGCTGTTCGCCGCTTTCGCCCTGCTCCGCTTCGTCGCCTTCCAGCTCGGGCTGCTCTTCGCCTGGCTCTGCGAGCGCTTCTCCTGCGGCGCCCTCATGGCCGCCAAGGGCAGCAAGGCCGGAGCCAGCGACGCGCCCGAGCCCGGCGGGGCGCCCGAGACGGTGCGGGCCTGCCACAAGCGGGCCTTTGACTGTATCTCCATGGCGCTGCGCATCGACGAGGACGAGAGAGGTAGGGGAGCGGGCTGCGGTGGGAGGCGGGCCGGGTAAGCCGGTGTCGGAAGGGCGGGCAGGGCCAATGCTGCCGCTTTGAGTTGAGAGCAAACAAAACCTGCTTGTGTGAGAAATATGGGTCACGAAGGATCTGTGCCCGGGGGGCGAACGCCGTGCGGCCGCCTGTACGCGGGTACGGTGCTTCGCTCCCTGCCACCCGAGCCGGGTCCGGCCACATGCGGCAGGTGCTGGCTGGTGTCCCACACGCGAAGCAAGTCGCTTATCTCGCTGTAATAGCTTTCAAGCATTTTTGGTGGGGAGGCCTGGCTGTGACTGTAACTAGCTCTCAGTGTAACAGAGCCAGACAGACAACAAAAGCATCAGGGACAATTATAAGGGGGCATCTTTAGTGTACTGTCATTACCAATGATGGAAGTATTCAGGTAAGTCTGAAGGAAATTCGGCTCCCAAATTTGAAGTCGTCTGAGTTTTAAGGAATATTCGTATTTTGGCAGTTTTGAAAAATTATTTTTCTAAAGCTGCTTGACATGCTTGCTCTTAAGAAAACTATCGTTATGTGACTAGAAGACCTTAAGAAGGATTCATAGGATTTGATTAAATGAAACACAGGAGTAAGGGGTTTATTTTTTTCCTAGGGGATCAAAGCAAACAAACAAGAAACCCTAACAAACAGGGCAGTTGCTACTGCATTTGATGTGGCCGTTTATTCTAAATGCAGCAGCACAACTCTGTCAGCCTCCAAAAGATAGTCCTTAGGGACATCCTGTGCTGTGTTTTAAAATTCTCTGGAAACATCAGAATACCTTACACCGTTCAGCTGTAGTGCAACTGCTGTTAGAGAAGAGGATGTTCAGAAAGTAGGTATAGGCCTTCAATAGGAGCTACATGCTGAGAACGCCATAGAAGTGAGGAATGTGTCTTGCTGTGCACTGTTGGGAGTAGCAGTGATAAGCTCTGAGAGGAAAAACCTCACCAGGTGCAGCAGGGTTAGTTCAGAACAGACATAAAGTGTGAGAGCATTGGGGGTTGTAGGAGCAAATCATGAACAAATGTGAGGTAGCTTAAAACTTCTGTGGTGCTGTTTGCTCTCTGAAGACTACCCAAGTTTTAAAGTATCAGGTGCCCATTCCACTGTTGTGGCTTGAAGGATAAGCTTTCAAATACTGATTTTAATCATGGACTTCCTTTGTAGATATTCTTAGAATTATCATATATGAATTAGCTGCACAGGTGATATGTTTACTAAGAAGATCTTTGCTGCTAGAACAAGCAGTTGCAAAGCTGTTACAAGCCTGTAACTACAGTATTCATTGCACTGAGAAAGAACTCACTTTAATACATTGATTTGTTATTTGCTTATTTGTTTTTGCTAGAATACATGCATAACTTTGAATATATTTGATATGTAAGCAAGCTTTGTATAGCTTCCAGTAGAAGACACTATATTAGGCATAGCATGCAAGATGTTTGGAGTTTCTGGATCATCTAATATCCTGTTAATTATGTGGTGGTTTTGCTATTCTGGAAGCTATGTGTACTTCAGTAATTATGGTAGCGCTTCTGGTAAGTTTTGTGCTTCTGAATTATTTGTGAAATGAATATTCTTGGTTTGGTATATTCAAAATCATGCTTAACATCTTTTCCTGGGAGTGAGAAGGCACATGTGTTGGGTTGACCTTAGCCAGCAGCTCAGCAGCCACACAGCTGCTTGTTTGTGCCCCTCAATGAGGCATGGGGGAGAGAACAGGAAGAGTGAAAGTGAGAAAACTTGTGCTTTAGCAGAAAGACACTTAATAAGTGAAGGGAAGAGGTGGGTCAGAAACCTATGATATAAAGGCATTGATTACCAGTGCACAGCGAGGTTCTGAGCAGTTGCTGCCTTGAAAGTTTGCCCCCCATCCAGTTATTCCTCTACCCAAATTTTTATTGCTGAGAATTATGTATTGTGATATGAAATACCCCTTTGTCCAGTTTGGGTCAATAATCCTGCCAGTGCCCTCTCCCAACTTCTTGTGCACCCCCAGCCTATTCACTGGGGATATAGGATAGGGCAAAGAAAATCTTCAGGTTGTGCTGTTCAGCAATAGTCCAGCCTTTGGTGTCTTATCAACACTTTAGTTGCAGATAAAAAACACAAAGCTATAGGGACTGCTGCAAAGAAAAAGTAACTCCATTCTAGCCAGACCCAGTACAGCAAATCAACAGCTTCCAAGGAATGTGACATTGAATGTATTGATCACTGAGAACTAGTAAACTATCCTGCATGGATTCAGGATGGTACTTTTGCAAACAGTGCACTTTGGTGCAGTGGTATTCAAACTTCTCCAGTTAAAATGTGGAAGTGAGATTTTTAATGATGACCTTGGCATGTTTGTAAGTGCTCTGCAGAATAACAGAGCAATTCAGGCAATAGCAGAGGTGGCTGGAATCATCGCAAATTTGATTTCTAATAGCCAGATTCAGCATTAGAGTTACATGTCAGTTGGAACAGTTTCTATAGGTGATGGGGAGAAGCTTAAAGAGAAAAGGCCATACATAAGATGAAAGGCATTCAACTTTGATTTAGTATATCTGTCTTTGTCCTTAACAGTCACGATATATGAGGCTGGTGGAGAAAAGGTAGCAATAAGATTATTCCCAAGGTGTGTGATGTACACAACTGTGGGAGGGGGCTGCTCCTGTGATTTGCATTGGTAAAAAGAGCAAAGCATGGGAATTATCTGTGTAGGGCAACTTGCCAAATGTTATTAAAAGATTTTGCATCTGGAGAGGAGCAAGAGAACACCCTTAACTGGGTTCTAGAACTGTGCTGAAATATTTTTTGCTCGTGCTGCAATTTGCTAGAAAATAGATTTGGGACTGAAATTATCAAAAAGATTTGATTGCAGAAGCAACACATCACTGATAACTGACACTTGGGAATAGTTTGGTGAAACATGATCTCTTGTGAAACTAGGATAATGGTATCTGAAGATCTAGTTCTAGGCTTTTTTTCCCCCTAGTGCTAGCAGCAGTTAATGCTAATCAGGTTTAAATTGAAATACCTAATGTGCTGTATTCCTGTGTGGAAAGGCATGCTTAGTATGACATAGCTACCCTGTAAAAGTATGTTTCCATGTGCAGGCAAGTATCATATTAATGCAGAGTGCTTATAGAAGGGAAACAATATGAAGTAGATATTGATGTGTCCCCAGTGGGTCATTTGCTGTCATAGCATTAGACAGTATAGATTAGGCATAGCCATGTTCACAGTTGTGTCTGCTGTATAATCCATTTAGGACGTTGTTGGTACAGAGGTCCCTTCTAATGCTCCATGTATTGTACTTCATGTGAAGGTTGATGTACACCTGTGATAAAGCAGTTTCATGATAGGATGAACAAAGAAATACCTACAAGATTAACCAGAGGAAAAATGTCTCTTATCTCATCTGAGTAGTATCTTAGAGTCATTGCTTGTCTTTTTGAGTTTCTGTGCTTCTGTTATTTTGGTATTGGCTGTTACTGGAAGATTGAGAGGCTTGTCTCAGTTTAACCTTTTTGCCTTTTATCTGGGGTATTGTTTGTTTGGGGGCTTGTGTGTGTGTGAGGTCTTGGGGATGTGGGTAGAGGAGGGTGACTCATCCCTATAAGGTGGATGTAGAAATATTACTAAAAGTGATTTGATATGGTGATGTACCAACTGGTGTAGTACCTGTTTTTAATAGAAAAGTTTATTTGAAACTTAAGTAGATACCAAGTTCACAGTGTCCCTTTAAGTGTTTCTTTAAATTATAGGATTTTGTTAAAATATCTCCTTCTTCCTCTTACTTGTTTTACATAAAGTTATATAGAACCATTCCTAAGCTTTAATTCATTACAGAAAATAATGGGTTCACTTCCTTTTTAAGCAGGACAAAAGGAACAAGCTGTTGAATGGTATAAGAAAGGAATTGAAGAATTGGAGAAGGGAATAGCTGTCTTAGTAATTGGTAAAGGTAAGCCAGTTTTGAATTTTGTGGAAAAGATTCTGGTTTATGATTTCTTCAGAGTGAGAAATCAATATTGCTAAATGTAGTAGATGCTAGGAATGATCTGCTGTATGAATTTGTTCATTAGAGTGTTTTAGCTGTAGGGAAGCACTGGTCCATTTCTCTGTTTTACCTTAATGTTCTGGTCTATAACACATGCAAATCTTGCTCCAGATATTTTCATGCTATCCAAAATCATAAGCAGTTCATGAAAATTCTAAAGCAAAACACTTACATAATGGAAATGTCAAAATATTTAGTTCTGATTTGAGTTGTCAGAGTAGACAGTTCATGTTCTCATGCAGAATTTCATATTCCCTTCAGTATAACTAAACACCCCAATTCAGTATGGTCTAGTAGTGTGCTTCTGAATAGCTTATGCCAAAATAGCTGAACATTTCCAACAAAGGAAGAAAGCCATCTGTGTGTATGGAAACATTTTAATCTGTAGTGTAGAAGCAGGTATGTACCATGGAGAAATAGGTATAGTGACAGATTTCCTAAGAATTTATCTCCTGAAAGTATAACAATAACAATGAACACCCCCCACCAAAACCTGTAACTGCTTTTGCAGACTGCTGTTTTATTTCTCAGCTATGTTTAGAAATGTTTGTGAACATGTTACTTATGCAGCAATACTGGTGGTATTTGATACAACCCATCTAAATTGCACATTAAAAAAAAAGGCAAAAAAGAAAAATCTTGACTTGAACAAATGTTATTCTTTAGGAAGTGGTGATACTAGTGTCTGTAATTGTATGTTTTGAAATGTAAAGGGACACAGTCAATTGAATTTAAATCTGTTCATTTTGAACTGAGTTATTTCAAATTGTACTTGCCTCTCCATCACTTTTCAGGCTCTCTATAAAATCATTTTTATTCAGTTTCCATTGAGGAAAATGCAGTGACAATGGGTGCATATTAGGTCAGTGTTAAATATTTAAAAATTATGCAAAGCAGTGCTTGGGTTCTCACTGCTTTATGAGCAGCATCGTGAAGCAGATAGTGTCACCTAACTTCGAATTCTTGAATAAATAGAAAGCTTTAGGATTTTTTTCATTAGTTTTGTAATGATGTTTCTTAATGGAGAGGGTAGGTAAGGGGTAGGAGAAAGAAGAGGGAAGCCTGGGTATCAGTATTTTAGTACTTTAAAGAGCTAATTTGCCAAATTATGTTTTAACTTTGATTTTTCTTTTTAAGGTGATCAGTGTGATCGAGCTCGACGTCTGCAATGTAAAATGATGACAAATTTGGCAATGGCCAAGGATCGCTTGCAGCTCTTAGGTACCACTTAAAATTCATGACTTGTGCAAATAATGACAAAATTTCCAGACTTCCCCATATGCTTTCTTCAGATACATTACTCTGATTTTTGAAGTGAGTCATTATCTCTGTAGGCTCTCTTAAGTTTGGTTTTTAGTTGAGAGTAATATGTTTTTAATGCTGTTGATGGATTTTGAAATTGGAATCTCATGGCCCACTTCCCTATGCCTTAATACATAGGTGTAAAAGTAACTGAGAAGTCTTTCTATCATAGCACGCTTGACTGATAAACTGCAGAAGTCTTGACTAACACTTGTTGGAGCTAGTTTTGGGTTTCTGTGTTAGAGCTGTAGTAAAGATTAGGATATACTGATGATCATTAGTACTAAGTGTGCCTTCTGTACGTGTAACTACTTCATGTTCTGTTAATTCTGCTGTCACTCATGTAATGTTTTTCCTAATCATTGGTATGTGCAGTAATAATAATTCTTTAGCATCATGTAGTCCACAGGGTTATGAAATCATAATGCTTTAGTTTTTGTCTAGTACTGGTCTATTTTAAGACTAGCAGGTAAGATCACTTCGGAAGTTCAGTGTTGTATAGCTTTATCAAAGTTGTGTTATATATAAGTAAGCTCTTAATGGACAGAGTAAAGCAGGCAGGATTGGAAATAGCATTGTACTGCACATGATAAACAAAGACACACCCCCCACCCCCATAAGCCAACAAACCCACACTTTTGTGTAGTGCATCCTCTAAATTGAGAACTTCGGAAATGCTTTCAGTTTAGACAGTAAAATGAAAATGAAGATTACTTTTTAATTGCTCTTTAGGGGAAACCTAGCAAATATACTTGAGTTTAATTTGTGTATCTGCAGCCTTAATCTTGAACTACATTGTTTGGAGTTCTTCTAAATGCCTCTTCTAGGAGCATATAGAGCAGACAGGAAAACCTTTGTTCTTTTTTCCTCTTACTTACACTTTGTGATTCTGTGGTCCTGACTGGTAATTGACAGGGAAGTTGTGACAACCACAAGAAAGTGAATTCCTTTTGTTTCTGGTACCCTTAGTTCTTTTAGAGAAAAAGTGAAGGTAACATGGGCAAAATAGGCTTCTGGCTTCTGTGCTTAATTGCAGGTGTTTGTCAGTAGAATTCTAATATATGCAGAAAAGATTTTTACTAATTAGGGTTAAAGGCTAATTTCTAGAGAATATAAATTAGGGAACAAAAGAGTGAAAGTGATAATATGTTGCATTGATAAGGTATGTCTTGTTGCTGACATCCTAATTGCAAGTAGCTAGGATTTCTTAAAAAAACCTGCTGTTCTTTGAATCCTGAAATACCAATGTCTGTTTTGTAGGTAGCGCTTCATCCTTGGTGTTATTGTAGTACCCTTTCAAGGTTGCTTGCTTGCTGTGCTGGACAAGATAACAATGATTAGCATAACAAAAAAACCTGAAGTTGAAGTCAAGCTGGCACATTAATCTGTACTACCTGAATGTGTGACACATGCTCTTTGTATTGCTTGTGGAGATTGAAAGGTGGATGGACAGAATAGCATTTATTGCATAAGTTAATGTCAAATATTATTTATTTTTACTTCGAAATCATCTAAAGTTTTGTACTTTGTTCTACATAAGCTCTTGTTCAGTTTGCACTAAGGATCTGCTTCAAACAATGTACCTGAGAGCAAAATTTGTATAGAGAGGAGCATGTGAAGCCATGTGCCCTTCAGGAAGGAAAAAGATGATGTTTGGACAGAGGTTCCAATGGATTTAAATCCCTGCAAACTTGATCATTGTGGATATATTTGACTAATATTTGTTATACCATCTAACCAACTTCCAAGTATTGATAGCATCTGTTTTTATTGTGTGATTTTAATGTGGATTTTATGGGAGTGTAAGGTAATGTAGAGTTGACTTGCATGTGCAGTTCTAAACGTAGCTTTTAGCTTGCTACTTAGAGTAATAGATATTTGGAAGTTTTTAAGTGGTGTAAAGACGATTTTGTAGTTGAACTAAACCTGAAGCTCTTGAAGTTCTAAAGGCTCAATAAAGGATTTTTCCTATGAATCTAACTCTTAAGATCAACAAGTAATTTTCCTGTGGAATTTCTCAATTTCTTAAGGGAAAATAAGTGGTTCCTTTATTGCATTATCTTGCAGGATAGAACAGATTTAGACTAAACAATATCAAAATTTTCATTCTGTTTGCTAGCCAGAGATGTGATTGCAGACTAAAATGCTACCCAGTCAAGCAAGTTACATTGGTAACACATAGAAAGTGAACATTAAATCATACGGATTATAACTGTCCCTTAGAAGTGCTCAGAGCTTTGATTTATTTTGAAGTGTGTTGGATCATCAATGTAAATTTAAGTTGTGTGACACTGCTGATGGGGCTGTTTAACACCACTGATGGGAGCATGATGTCTGATCACACCCATGTATTATTGCCATGTGTCATCACACCACTGATGTTCAACCAAGAAGATGAAGATGTAGATACTTGTCTTGGATGATGGCTTTACTATTTTGAGGCCTGTTTTCATCTTGAACCTAAATTATTGTATCATAGTCTCTTTAAAGCTGTACCATAATGGCTGCAGTTATTCCAGGTATGTTTCAGGGCACCTCAAAGTGACTTGACCACTTTGGCAGTCCAGTGCGAATATTGGGTTGTGCTGGCTTGTGGGACTTCAAAGTTCTAACATTTGAATTAGTGGCAGTCTGTGTTTTTGATGTGGTTTAGGTATGGTAGCTGTGGAGTTATTTAGATGAGCGAATAAGTCTTGCTCTGTTGGTCTTTGTAGACCTATCTCTCCTGGATGACTGATCACCCACAGTAAAATCATTCTATTTGATATATTTAGAATCACAGAAGGATATTTGCTTTCTATAATTGATACCTAAAACAGAGCAGCTCAGCAGTTTGCTGTTCCTAAAGACAGGTAAAAATAATGTCCAGTGCAACACTGTTTACTTCTAATGCAATACATGTGCTTTACCAGTCAGTGGTCTCCCATTTCCAAGGGCCTTTCTATAGGGGGATATATTTCCCACAGCACAAGTGCCTTTCTGTATGCTACAATTAGCTTCAGTATTTTGGTTGAAAGATGCACATGGCACATCATACAAGTATCATCAGTATCCTCTTTGGTAATAATTCTGCTAATGTATAGATATGGGCTTCCAGGGATGCTTCTTTGGATTTGTTTGCTTTCTTGGATGTGATAGTGGTTTTGTTTCAGACTTGTGTTATAGGCTAGATTTTTTTTTTTTCCTGTTTTCAAATCAAGAATGTTACCTTGAATTCAAGGTCTAGTGTTGCCTAAATAAGACAATGGTGTTTATTTGGTAGGTTTTTGGCAGCGTGCGCTCTCAGCACAGTAAGCCAGCTGTATCCTGGGCTGCATCAAAAGAAGCATGACCAGCAGGTCACGAGAGAGCTCTACTCTTCTCTTGTGAGACCTCACCTGGAGCATTGTGTGCAGTTCTGGTGTCCTCAACATAAAAGGGACATGGAGCTGTTGGAACAAGTCCAGAGGAGGGCCATGAGGATGATCAGGGGACTGGAGCATCTCCCATACAAAGACAGGCTTGGAAAGTTGGGGCTGTTCAGCCTGGAGAAGAGAAGGCTGCGTGGAGACGTGATAGCAGCCTTCCAGTATCTGAAGGGGGCCTATAGGAATGCTGGGGAGGGACTCTTCATTAGGGACTGTAGGGATAGGACAAGGGGTAATGGGTTAAAACTTGAACAGGGGAAGTTTAGACTGGATTTAAGGAGGAAGTTTTTTACTTTAAGGGTGGTGAGGCACTGGAATGGGTTGCCCCATTCCTGGCAGTGTTCAAGGCCAGGTTGGATGAATGATTGGGTGACATGGTTTAGTGTGAGGTGTCCCTGCTCATGGCAGGGGTGTTGGAACTAGATGATCTTAAGGTCCTTTCCAACCCTAACTATTCTATGAGTCTGTCAAGGAGAAATAATGAATGAGATTCTGTAAATAGTTGTTTGGGTTTTTTTTCCTTTCCAATGTCTGGAGTCATAGGGAGAAAGCATTTAAGTGGAAGTTGATAGGGTCCTCCTAATTCCATGGAATGATATTTAATATCTGAATTTAATTTTGTTGCTTCAAAGTATTCTAGAGCTACATTGTCTCTCAAGCAAAGTTACCTGTTTGCTTTAAGTAATTTCCTGTGCAATATTAAAGTTACTTGTTAATATGTAATGTGATTGGAAGACAGTGTGTGAATATAAACTGGGCAACGGTTGGATTAATTCTAAGCCATTGATAATTGTGATAAAACCCCAGTCTCAAACTATAGTGCTGAAGCAAATAGCATTTCCTGAATCCCTGCCCAAGCCAATTGATGGTCACTCACTAGAAAGCTTTGTTTTGGTTTGGTTTTTTAGGTTCAGAAATATTGTCCACAACTTAATTGATTGTCTAATACCTTACCAAGCCTGTTAATGCGAATTTTGTTTCCTAAGCTTTTCTCTGTACTTTTCATTCAGACCGCATGGACTGGGCACAGGGAGTAGACTATTCTGCTGTATCTTTCAGGTGTGCTGCGCCTGCTGAAATAGTACACGGTATTTGCAGTCAGTCGTACTGAAAGAAATTTTCTTAGGCTTCTTTAGTAGGAGGTTTCTTAGGGTAATGTCTTGTAAGTTACAAAGCTTGTGGTTGTGTCGTGGTTTAAACCCAGCCACGCAACTCATTCACTCACTCAACCCCCCTTTCTTGCCCTTCCCTGCTTCCAGAGGGATGGGGGGAGAATCAGAAGAATGCAACTCCCACAGGTTGAGATCAGAACAGTTTAGTAACTAAGGTATAACACAGATCA
>NDXB01006374.1:82587-101459 GCA_002631895.1 Agapornis roseicollis | reverse complement strand
CCCGATAAACACCAACACAGCGAATACCGGCTGTACGTAAGGTATGATATCCTGAGACCATGAGATCAAGAGGAAAAACCTCGAGAGCCAATAAATCAGCATTGTGACGAGTGACTCCCGATCCGGTCAGATCTGTTGTTATCTTAACCCTTCGTGCCCACGTTGGGCACCAAAAAGAACTGTCGTGGTTTAAACCCAGCCAGGCAGCACGTTCACCCACTCAACCCCCCCCCTTCTTGCCCTCTCCTTTTTCCGGGAGGAGAACCGAAGGGATACAACTCCCACGGGTTCAGGTAACAACAATCCAGTAACTAAGGTATAACACAAATCACTATCGCTATCACCAATAATAATAACGACAAGGAAAACAAGGGAAGATGATACCACNAACAACAATCCAGTAACTAAGGTATAACACAAATCACTATCGCTATCACCAATAATAATAACGACAAGGAAAACAAGGGAAGAGGGTATGATACCACCTGCCGAAAATGAGCCCGACCGGGAAGTTTCCTCTCCTTTCAGGTAACTCCCAGTTACCTCCTGAGCATGACGTGCTATGGTATGGAATACCTCTTTGGTCAGTTTGGGTCCTGTCCCTCCTTCTTCCCGGCTCCCCCTCCTCCCTGGCAGAGCATGAGGCTCACAAAGTCCTTGATCAGGGTGAACATCGCTTAGCAACAACCAAAAACATCGGCCTTATCAGCCTTGTTCCCGGGTTAAGTCAAAACACAGCTACTAAAGAGAAGAAAAACTGACTGCAACTGCTGAACCCAGGACAATCTTCCATTTAACTATAATCTTGATTTAATTTCACTTGACCCAAGGAGCTGAGAGCATTAATCTTTCATATTGATTAATCAGATGGAAACCACTTCTTCCATGATAGTAAGGTGACAGTCTTATATCCAGAGAACCAGTTCTGATGTCTTCAATTTGCTTGCAGATTGAAATGAGAAGATGCAGACTATTTAGACCAAAGCTAGAAGTCTATTCTCATTTACTAGTTATTCTTGCTCAGGCCGCTAACAAAGACTCTCCACTCAAAGACACAAAAATTGAGAGTTTGGTGGAAACATCAGAATAATACAACTAATTGTATTTCCATAGAGGAACACATGAAGTGCATGCATACTTTGTGTATATATAAAATATATACCCACACATTTGTGTACTCCTAAGACTTCCCTCAGATTTGTTTTTACTGATAATTTAGTGAATGCGACAACTGTGTTTCTTTTGAATCTAGGTTATTCTTCTCTCATTCTGTTTCACATCTTCTTCAACGAGAACAGGTATCTCCAGTGCTAAATGTGTACCTCTGCTTATCTAACTTTCAACCCCCTGGATGTGGAATGAAAAAGAGCACCACCTGATGTAGCTTCATTTTGCAGAATGATCTGTCTTCCCTGCGTAATGCAGAAAGTCTGTAACACAGAAATTAGCAAATGCAATTGAAACAACAAAAGTCTGAAATGAAGAGAAAGTAAGAATTATAATCCTTAACTTAGTTATTGTCACTTTCCCCCTTCAGTTTAAGCCTCTTTGCTTCAATAAGCAAAACTGCAGTTTCTTAGTCATTGATAAACCTACATCATAAATTCACTGTTATTTTCCTGCAGGCCCTAGAAGTACCTTTTGACCGTCATATAGCTTGTCCAGTGATTGACAAGTGTTCCGATAGCTTGTTTCACAGCTTTCTTGCATTTTAGGGGCTGAACTGCTGGAAGCACAAGCTGTGCAGAGAGAAAATCAGGCCTTATCAGTGCTCCCCAAATACTTGTTCAGGTTTTTCTTCTTGAGCTTCTGCTTTCCCTTACTGGTTTAATTAATGCTTCTATGTCCCTAGGTTACATACCTGCTGACTTTAAATCTGTTGCCATTTATCTATTATTAAAGTAACATTCAATGCTTGATGACTTGGCTGACAGCTATGGAACTGCTGCCAAACTCCCTTTCCCATCAGAGATCCTTGGAAGCAAGGACAGGAAAGATTTTTTTTTTTTTTAATGAAAAGGGGTAAAATTTATCTTAATATTTGAAAGTCTGACATCCTGAAGCTCCTTAGAAGCTAGTTAACTTCCACTGCATTGACTTGGATATTGTCATTTCTCCTTGCATTCATGTCAGTGTTGCACCGGAAGAGAGCTCTTCTAGATGAGCCACTTGACTCTGCTATTAAGGGTGAAGTTAAGGAAGTTAACTAATGGGCTGGTAGTATCTTTAGCCTTAAACCTGTTTCTCTTGATCTGGACATCTTGCTTTGAAGCTTAAACTGAGGTCAAGCCAAGAAATAAGTCCATGTGCCAGGCTCCAGACACACAGTGTCTGTGGCCTGACATAGCTGTGAAAGAGATGGAGGCAGACTGTGATACAGCTCAGGCAAAGACTAACAGCCAGTGCTGAGTTGAAATGGGGCTCCTGGTCTTATGAGCAAAGGTTGCAGGTGGAGGCTGGTCAATGGCATCAAGACTTACCAGTGCTCTTTGGGCAAGACAAAATGATGGCTCCTGCCTGCCTTTCAACTTTCCAGCAGCTTCATGTCTGCCTCTAGCAATGGGCTGGAAGGCAAACTCCCTGAAGAACACTGAACCCTCCTGTGCTTCCTCACCTCATTTCTACAGCTTCATATTCACAGGGTAGCTGACCAGTTTGCGACAAAGCATCTTCCACCAACCAGCCCCTAGGGACCACTGGTGCTGGGACAGTGTTCCAGTGTCACTGTCTCATCTAATGCCAAGGCACTGCACAGCCCTCTCCTTGGGCTGTCCACAAAATTACAAGGGAGGGAGAGGTCCTACGTGGGGTGCTAGCAGTGAACGCCTGCTTTCTGACATGTCTGGGTGGCCAGGCAGGGGCTGAGAATACTCATGGGTGGACATTGCGGGCACACAAGTCAGCATGGCTCTGGCACTGACCAAAGTTATCATAGTACCACAGTGCTTAGGGGCCCCTCCTGGGGCCAGTTTGTGCTTTCCAGCACATACACCAGGGCAGCTTCAGCCAATATCATTCCTCAAAAAAAATTTCTCCTGGGGTAATGGTTGACTTGATGATCTTAAAGGTCTTTTTCAACCTGTCTGATTCTATGCAGAGGAAGCAAAAAGGGCTTATGCTTCATACAACGCAAAATGTTACAGAATGACTTTCTGCAGGTTTTTGAGGGTCCTAAAAATTCACATGTATAGAAAATGACTGGGAAATGCAATGAGAGGAAGAGAATCACAGAGAATTCTTTTAATAGAATGATGTCATACTTGGTTCTGGGAATCCTGAACTTCAAGTGGCTGGAAACCAGAGGAGCACAAGTTAAGTATGTTTCCCCTGACCTTATGCTATATTGAAAATTGCTCCTATTTCTGAGTCTTTCTGCCCATTATGAGAGATAAGATTCAGGGTGATCCTGTACTATTCTTATTTTACTACTGAAATGCTTTTTCCCCTTAATCCTGTCTTTCTGTTGGACTGCTTCAAGATTATCTCCTTGGTTAAACGTTTGCTATCTCTAATGCATTAATAAGAGATATCATTTAAGATGTATTAATTCAAACCTTACTCCTGTGTAGATGGCATGGGTGTTTCCATTGAGATTTTTATGCCTGATTTGATTTAACCATTTAACAATGTTTTGTCCAAGTTTAATATTTGACTGAATAAAAGTAAAATTAACCTCATAATTTGAAAACTAAGTTTGGGAGTCCCATCTGCATAAAATTTCTTGTTTTAAACAGAGCAGGTTTTGAAAGCATTGAAGTCCCAAAATGATGACTTCGTTCAGTAAGATTGGCATCGATTCCTCTTGGGTTTTTGTTGTTTTGGTTTTTTAATAATCTTAGACATTGTAGTCTTCAACTGTAGTTGTATTTATAAGTAGCTTTTATATTTTTGGAAGATGACGCTATGCAAATAATCTGTTATGATCAAAATTGTAACATGTAGAGTCTGAAATACACTGAATAATTCCTTGAAGTATTGATATGAAAATGTCTTTGGCTTCCTTTTCCCCCACTCTGTTTGAATAAGTTGTGAAAATGGATCTCAGAAACTTCTACGTAAGTATGTATTGTCATTACACAAGGAGGCCATGTCTTGCTTTGAATAATATAAACTGTCATTTCAGTTGGATAATATGAAATGTAATTTTAGTTGACAACTAACTGTACAGTGAATGAATCCACATTTGCCATACAAATAAGCAAGGTAACAGAGACAACTGGACTTAAAAAAAAGTGGACAAATAGAATTTTGAGTCCAGTATATTTTTTCCTGTAAATGAAAGCTTTTAAAATTGTTTGATTCTTTTGAAAAGTTTGGTTGCATTTCAGAAAGCTTGAAAGAAGGCTGGATGGATATGAGCCTCTTTACTCATTTGTGATGAGTATCCTATTTAAGTACTGCACATGCACATAGAGACAGTTTCAGATGTTAATACTGTTGTGTCAGGAGCTGGAGTCAGTTGTTGCCTTATGGTCAAAACAAGACATTCATGGGGAAATGCCATTTTTAGGAATAATTTTTTCAGTTCAGGTTGTTAGAAAACTTCAGATTCAACGGTCTCCATTAAACAGGGAAATAAACATCCAAATTTTCCATCTAATAACTTTCCCTTTTTAAATTTACAAAATTAAACTAAAAATACTTTTAAATTTCTGCAGCAGAAATATTTCAAAATTAATTAAGTTTTCTAACATGCTGAGTCAGAAGTAATTATGTTTCATGAAGCAAATGTCCAAGTCTGCCTTTTTTAATCTGAATTCAGCTCTTTCTGTGGTGGAAGAGCTGTGAGAGTGGAGAAACTGCATGCAGCTCAGCTAGTCTCTGTAGAAGTCTTGCTGTGGGGAGTACTGTCATGGTAACCAGTGGGTTTGCTACTACAATCTCCAACACTTTTTCTTGGAATGAAGTGAAATTTTTCTTGCTCCTTCAGCTCAGTCTTTGCTGCTGTCTTTTGTTATTAACATCATCCTAGTGCTCATATAGGAGGAAGACAGCTTTGATTTGTCTAGTGGAATCCAAACTCCAGCTGTCTGGTCCATAAGAGATCTTAATTTTGGGAGAAGACAAAGAGTATTTTATTTCCATTTGTTTTCACGGTTAGTAGTTTGCTACATCTATTCTGGGCTGCTCCTTTCTTTTTGCCATGTCAAGTTTCCCATCATCTCTCTACTAGC
The DNA here is from genome assembly GCA_002631895.1 of Agapornis roseicollis. Taxonomy (NCBI): domain Eukaryota; kingdom Metazoa; phylum Chordata; class Aves; order Psittaciformes; family Psittacidae; genus Agapornis; species Agapornis roseicollis. Next base: position 96,285 of record NDXB01006374.1, on the reverse strand, counting down.
TACCAGAGAGGAGGTTGGCTTCTCATTTCAAGCTGTCTTGGATGAGATTTTCTGTTATCAGGGTTTCATGACAGTTTCTGTTCTGGTTTCTGCTTGTCTTGAGTGTGGAGTGGATCAGGTCTCAGGATGATATGGGAAGGCAGCTCAGGTGGGTCACCTCATGTATTGGTCTTTTTGAATTTTCAGCAGCTAATTTTTGAGGTTTAGGCATAATCCTATTGGTCTAGTTTCAGACCCAAGTAGTTACATGTTGCTACTCTCTTGGGTTTGCTTCAAATCAGGGCAACACACTGACAATGGGAGATGAAATTCTTCCCATTTCTTGTTGTAATTTTCAGTTAATAATGAACATGCTGAAGATGTTGCAGGCCTGAATGATGCCTTTCACAATACGTGACCCAAGTATTAGATTTCTCTCGGCACAAAGGGATATGCATTTGTTAGGGTTCTACAATCGTTTATCTTCCTAAAAATCACCAGTTCTTCTGAAACAGTTTGATGTAAGTTTAAGGCTGTATTTAAAAGAGGCTTAGGGTTCCACTGTCAGTAATGCTGGATGTCAAGGCTGAAGCACATTGGCAGAATGTAATTAGGAAACAGTTTTCTTTCCACATTGTACTTCAATCTGGTTAGTGTTATAAATCTATTGGTTTAATAACCATTCCCACACAAACAATAAAAGGAGGTGTTTCTGACTTGATCATTTTCTTTTTCAGCTTTCTGGTTTCTAGCTTCAGCTGATTCTTTTATCTTCACTTTGTCTCTTTTTTTCTATTCAAGGAAACCTCATTCAAATCCGGTAAGCAATTGCATTGTGGTGCAGCCATGAGTAACATTGCTGTTTACACACACTTAAGATAGCCTGTTCCTTGACAGGAAATAATATGTAGATTGATACTGCCTTTTTTCTTTTTTTTTAAATTCTGCATGAATTACTATCCATCTTCCTAGACATTTATGAAATATCTGACTTCATTGCAACCTCCCATTAAAACTGGAGATGATGCTTTATCCTATGATGAATATTCTGCTAGTGCTTACAGAGTTGGAGAGTGTATGCAAGCTGAATAAAATCACTTATGGAAAGATAAAGTATGGCAAGAGAAAATCATGAAAAGCTCATCTGTGGATAATGTGTGGAAGTGAAAACATTTTATTAAAGGCAACTTTTCACCCTTTGAAAACAGAATACTGAAATTGAGAGGAATCTCATGTATCGAAGCTCTCAGGCTGGTTAGATGGCTGTAAGTCATTCTTGGGGGATGTTAAGATAAGCTGCTGACCTTTATCATCAGAGGACAAACAAAATGAAAAGAAAAATAATCTTTTATAACCTGAGTGGACATGATTTCATTAATTTGAGGTGAGGAAGCTCCCTCAGTAGCTGTAAAATGACAATCTCTTCAATGCTCTTCTTTCCTTTGGCAATATACTCCTTAGCATGCATCAGTCTTACAGGGAATGAAGAGACTAATCATTTTGAATTTATGGAGATCTACTGAGGGATCCCAGATCACCTTAAGTTGCTCAGGCCTCTCAGAACCAGCCACTTGCTACCAGCAACCACTTTTGTTCAAGTAACTAGGATTAGCTAATGATACAGTTTGAAAAAGCCTCTTCATTTTACTCTCCCTTTTTGCAATCAGACTCTTACTCTCCTTTTTCTTCTTTCCTTTTCAAAATGTTTATTTAATGGCATTTTATTAAAAGAAAAAGAATGTTTAGTAATATAGGTAAATACGCAGTTGTCATACAACTTTGTAGTTTAATTAGAATTTAATAAATCTAAATTAAATAATAATACATTAATTTAATTTAATTAGAAGGTAGTGACCACTGGAAAGTAAATGATAAACTCAGAAATGGAAATAATATGCAAGCTAGAATTTCCTACTATATGTTACATTAATACTTTATGTAACTGGTGAATAAAATTGATGCAACATCAGACAGTTTTGTATGCTACATAAGATTTTAGGCAATTCTTCCTTTTGTTGAGGCTAGACCAGTTGTTGCAACACAAACATCTTGCTACAGAAGTGAATATTGAGCAAAACAACTCTACCAGAATCTGAGCTCAGCATGCAGAGAGCAGTTAGTCATATTGGGTTAAATAATCCAGCAAATTCAGATCCTATCCTTTTGATTTAAATAACTCTGCATGCTTCAAAAAGGTATTTTCTCAGCTAGAATGCAGTGCCATAAGATGCTTAAGAACATGTTTAGCTTTAAGTCCAGAGCCTTTGCCCCTAACAACCAGATAGCTGTCAGATATAAGGCATATGCTTAAGTACTTTACTGGATAAGAGTCATCAGGTGTGAGCTAATCCTTACAGAGGTCAGCAGGGAGGTATCTACAAGGATTACATCTGGGCATGATGCTGCCTCTTGTTGACATAAAACCTTGTGAAGTGCTCCTGCTATCATCAGTGGTGGAGCATTTTACTGCTTTTGTCTAGAGTTTACAATGATTTTTAAAATAGTAATCTAATTTCTACTTCTCTTAGCAATCTCTGTTTCTCTTCAAGAGTCAAGCTTAAGTACATAAAGTCTTTAAATTATGATTGCCAGCATTACTGAGCAAGTATCAATACTTTCCCTTGAAACAGCAGAGTAATTGTTTCATGTTTAAAAAGTGAATCGATTCTGTTGTCTAATGAGATCAGTAAGTTATCTCTAAGCTACAGGGTAACTTGTAGGAGTGCTTTTTGTGTTTTATATAGAATTGTTTTATATAAACAGATTATTTATAGAATGTGGTTGTCTATAGATGGTAATAATAAAAAAAATTATGTCTTTTTTTAGCATATATAAGAGTTTCTCCCACAGTCTGTCCAGGGAGATGGATTCTCACCAATACAAATGAGCCTAAAATTCCTGTTTAACGATACTCTTTCAGTACATCTCACAACACCCTTCTAGTCGAGATCATGACATCGGTTTAGAAAACTAAAGACAAGGATTCTCATACAAACTGCAACAGCAGAGCAAAACATCATCAAAGAAAGCATTGACAGCAGGTAGAAAATTAGTGGCAAAACTTATTTGAAGTTCTAGACTAGGTCATGATTGCTTTTTTTCAGATGCAAGTTTGCAGTCACAAAGTTTGTATTGTTTAAGCCAAAGTATTTCACATTTAAAAGAAGAAACAGTTTGCCCTAGAAAGCAATATTCTTTTCTTTCAATTTTTTTAGAAAAGGCTATAAGGAATAAAATAAAGATAATTACAGCTACTGCTAATTTGAGTTTCCTAATGTGGGCCTCATTTCTGAATGGTGATCTCAGTGGGAAAAGAATTAATATGCTTGGATTTTCTCTGTTGCAAACGTGAGGTACTTTCAATTAGATTTTTAAACAGTTTTTCTATTTCATCAATAAAAAATGTGTGTAGGCATGCTGTATGACTTCAGGCTGTGCTTTTCACATGCACATCTGTACTGTTGATATAAATTCAACTTACATTTATTTTATAGTGCTTTTTGCTGTAGTGGGTTACTAGCAGTTGCCCAGATCACTGGAGCTTCTCTTAAGAGCAGTCTCTTCTATCAGTCTCATTGGTTTTTACCAGTGTCTCTGCTGCAGCCAAGGCTATGATGTAGGCAGCAGCCCAGAACATAAAACCAGCCCACAAAAGTAAGTACTTGTAGAATTAAACCCTCTGAGTGCATGTGGACGCCTAACAACCCCCAAATTATTTTAAACAAGTCATTGATGTAACTGTTGTAACACTGGCTACAGTCGTAGTTATGAAGAGTTTTCACATATGTATTATGATCTTGGCTTGGAAAAATAGGAAGAGAAAGACTCTAGACCATCTTTTCTCATCCTGTCCCTTGTAGGGTGATGGCAACATTTCCTTAAGTACAGTTTAGAGTTGTTTTTAAATTACTGACATAGCAGTGCATAAGGTTTCCTTATTTTTTTTCTGTTGCATCACCGTAATCTTTCTCAAAGGAGTCTTTGAGTAGATGAGTCCATCTGTTGTGCTGTCAAAAGAATGGGAGGCTATACTTTAACATATTCAGTTATGCTTGGAATGTGTCTTTTGTTTTGGGGATTTGTTTTTGTGTCATTTCTACATAGCAGAGCTGTAGGGTGTTGTGTTTGTGACACTGTTATGCTCTGGCTAATTTATTCTCAAATCCCACTCTTTCCATAATTTTCTTTTTGTCTGGGAAAGCCCCTGATTTAACTAATGAATCTAGTACTGATTTCGGAACAGCTGCTAATAAGAAGAAAATAGTCTTGATGGTCATTCTCGAGCCTGGAGAACGAGCATGCAAGCAAGTTGTTGGGTCTTGGTTTGGTTTTTTGGTTTTTTTTTACTTTCCAGGATGTTTGGCTTGTTTGGAGATCCCTTTTATCTGTAATTACAAAGCATTATGATTTCATCTTAGTGCCAAGGGACAGCAACTGACTGCAGGGAATACTGAAAACCGTTTCATCCACATGGGGCACAGCATACTTATCTTAAGGCCAGCTTCTGGCCACAGGGACATCATTGCCTAATTTCTCAGTGAATTTATCTGTTTGAGGCTTTAACCCTGTATGTGCTTCCCAGGACTGACTAGAGTTTGTGTATGAGCTCTACTGGGAGTAACTGGGAAAATATTCATTTCCTTTCTCCAGCCTGGACTATTTGTCCCAGGGAACTGACAGTCAGTCAAATTACAGGTAATTTTTCTCCCCATTTTTAAAACAAACTAATATCACAAAACAGGAACTGATTCATTCTAAATGGTGTAGGAAGTCCATTCAGAACAGGGAATTGAAACTATGATCTTTGGAAGCCAAATCTTACTTCTTGGTTCAGAACCTTTCTAACTTCCCTCAGTACTCTTCTACTCTTTCAAACTCTTTCTTGGAATTCAGAGACTTGATTTATTCAGATTGCAGCTGTGAGCTGACTTGAAGAGGTAGGTTCTTTCCTTACCTCTGGAAGGAAATGTTATACTGGAGATTGGGATTTTGGCCTTCTAACAACTGTAGCTGACTGCCAGATAAGGACATGAAAAAAAGAACTACTGTCAAATACATGACTGATATTGGTAATACGTAATAATGCAGTTAGTTTGTGCCTCAGGATTCTTTGTTCCAGACAATCTGTACTGTGTCTGAATATATGCGCTATTAGCTACTATATAAGTCCATCTAGGGAACACTATGCATTGATTTGTAAGTGCAGTGTATCTACACTGTATTTTGGGGAAACTTCACATACCTTTGTGTTGCTAATTACAGCTTGTATCTGCAGCTAACTGATGAAGAAATGTGAGGAAAACCTCATTCCTAGGAGAACAGACACTCTGTCCCATCTTTGCTGTGGCCCTTGAAGAAAAAATAATGGAAGAGTTGTAATGGAGCACCTGTGTGGTTCTGAGTTACCGGTTGGGCTTAAACCATGGTGGTTTTTAAATTCTTCTAGTCCATCTTTCTTTTTCAGAAAGGGCTCAACAATATCTAAATCATTCTTGACAGAATCGGTTCAATGTTTCTTTAAAATCATTTAGCAATGGAAACTCCACAGCCTCTGCATATAATCCATTTCATTGCTTGTCATTCCACACCGTTCAAAAGGGTTTTCTTCTAATACTTGACTAAACCATGCTAGTGCCAACTGGATTTTTTTTTTCTGTCTCCAGTGGGGTATATAATTTTTTTCTTTTCAGCATCTCTCATAGGTGAAATCATGTCTTTCCACAGCTGTCTTTTCTATAGAATAAAAGGAAGAAATACTCTCTGAAATAACAAAGTTTTATTTTTATCTTGTCTTTTATCTGTCTTCAGTACCTTTGTAATTTCTAATCATCAGACCATTGCTGTTTTTACATTCTGGAGTTCATTTATACGTTTCTGGATGCTTTTTCAGTTAAAGCCATACCCATATGAGTAGAGGGATTATATGACATTAGAGTGCAAAAAAAAAAAAATGGTTTTTGCAGAAAAATGTCTCAGTCTATCATTTTCTACCTTGTCAGTTTTTCATGTCGTCATGGTACTAGCACTTTGCAAATGCTGTAGATGATCTGCAGTTGTCTGAAATAGCTTGGATCATCCAGACGGTTTGAATTCCAATCACGTCACTTGCAGTCCAGAATTGTTCCTTTCTGTAAGTGTACTCTGTAGTCTGTCCTTTTAAGTCATGACTAAAAATGCTCATAGGTACAGAACCCCTGGGAAATCTTAGTGCAACATTTGCATTTCTCTGATTGCTGTTGTTTGGATATCACAGCTGGCACCCATCTTGCAGTAGTTCCATCTAGACAAGCTTGTAAGGGAAAAAGCGATTTGGGGAGGGCTGCATTAATGCTGGAGAGTTATGTGCAGAGTCTTCCACTGTTACACTTCTGTTCCCACTCAGTCTCTCCTTCTTTTTTCCCCTCATCCTTCTGAACTGAATTTGTGATTATTCTTATTTTCCTGGCATCAAATATTTACCCTGTAAAACAAGCTAAAGACAGTATAAAATGAGATCGCTCTCTTTATGTCTGAGACCTCTTTCCTCACCAACACTTTCAACCCCCTTTCTTCACATTTCCACTATTCTCACAAAAGCCGTGGTCAAAATAGCAGAACTGTGAAACACCTGTTGGAATCTCTGCCTTATTCAAGTAGGGTAATGCTAAAGACTGTTGGAACTGCTGATCAAAACCAGATTTTCTAAGGAGCAGCAGAAGGACAGGTATGAGACCCTGGATCTGGAGGATCTAGAGGGTCAGCCAGGCTATTTAGACAACAATAATTTACCCAGTAAGCCTCCCAATTATGCTTCGTCTGTAGGACGAATCACCACCTCTGACATCAAAAAGAGAAGAAGGGTAGTCACAGTGGGGGACTTGCTTCTAAGGGGAACAGAGGGTCCCGTATGCCAACTGGACCCAACCCACAGGGAGGTCTGCTGCCTCCCTGGGGCCCTGGATAACGGGAGGTCACCTAGAGACTTCCTGGGCTGATTCAGCCCTCTGATTATTATCCACTGCTGATACTCCAGGCTGGCAGGGACGAGATTGAAAGGAGGAGTGTTAGGGCAATTAAAAGGGACTTTAGGGTCAAGTGGTTGATAGGGCAGGAGCCCAAGTGGTCTTTTCCTCAGTCCCTTTGGTGGCAGAAAAATTCAATGAAAGGAACAGGAGAGCCCACATTATCAAGTGGCTCAAGGGTTGGTGTCATCGGCAGAACATTGGGTTCTTTGACCATGGGACAACCTTTACGGCACCTGGCCTGCTGGACACAGATGGGTTGCATCTCTCTGTTAAGGGCAGAAGAATTTTTGCTCATGAGCTGGCAGAATTCATTGAAAGGGCTTTAAACTAGGTTTGAAGGGGGAAGGGGCTATAGCTGTGATTCTGTGACATCAGCCTTCTAGAGCACAGTGATGCCCTGGGGAGGAAAGGCCTGGCTGAGTGCAATTAGAATCCTGGGTGCAATTACTGACCTTGATGTACTGGAATTGAGCAAATCTTCAAAACTCATTTGGTATTAGCTTCTGTCTGCAGTTAATTCTACTTCAAATGTAAGATTTTTTGAGAAGAGGCTGTATTTCTAAAGTATACATAGTGCAAGCAGCTTCATACTGCTATTTAAACACAAGTTTTTGTCAGTTATTGACTATACTGTGTCTTCTTAGGAAAAAAACCCCTCTGTATTCATTAAATATCAATGACCATTGTCAACACCAGTGTTTGTATATGGCACTTCTTACCTGTGTCACCAATGATGTAAGCAAGGGAGCTGAAGACTTGGAGAATAGCCCAGGTTGAAGAGGACCTTGAAAGGCTGTCAGGTCCAACCTTTCATGGGATAGGGAGTCTAGATGAGATGATCCGTTTGCGTCTTGAAACTATGAGTGATGGGTACTCTACCACGTTCCTGGGGAGGTTGTTCCAGTCCTTGATCTCACTGTAAAAAAATTGCTTTTCCCAGTGCAACTTGTGCCCCACTGCCCCTTGTCTTCTCCATGTTGCGCCTGGTGAAGGGAGAGCCTCCATCCTCATTGTAGCTACCCTTTAAGTACTGCAATACTACAATGAGGTCCCCATGAGCCTTCCCTTCTGCAGAGAGAAGAAAGCTAACTCAGTAGTTTGTCTCAAATGGACATGAACTGTTTTACCCTCTTTTCAGTGACTGTTACAAATTATATCATCTGTACATAATAACTCTCTTCAGTTGTCTGTTCTGTTGCATAAACAACTATAGTGTTTGCATTGTTTTCCTCACAGTTTGTTTTCTCTCCACTCTGCTTATTCATACTGATTGTTTATGTGGTAACTGATTACAATAACTTTACCGATTTTTCTCTTCTCTGGTAGTCTGCAACTGATCCTTACATCTCTGGGAACATGATGGCCAAGGCTTAATACGATATTTTAGCTGAGATTTTATTACATCTGAGCAGAGTGGGAAGATTACTTTATGTGATTTTCCTATTTGTCCTGTCTGATTTTCTTGACTCATAGTCAGCTGTATAGTGTTATAATTCCCAGCCCTGTGTTTTCCAGATCTGCTACCTGAGCTGTTACTCTGAAACTTCTAGATCTTATGCTATTACTCCTAGCTATAATATATAACAACTGTATGTACATGATATTGTGCATTATTCCTCAGTGCTCCATACCGTTTATTTCATACCATCATGTTATATGGTGAACACTTTTTTGATTCTTATTTTACTTTCCTTTTATAAGCTGATAGGAGTTACCTGTAAATGTAATACTTTTTCTGCTTGACTTAGACAAGAAAATACAAATAGATTTTGATATTTTAAAGTAAGCTTTTGAAGAATGCTGCTTGATTCCTCTGTGGTTTATTAGAAGCTTATTGATAACTATGTAGTTCAGTTATGATCATAACTTACAGTAGGCTAATTTAACCCACATTTCCCAAATTTCTTATGATGATACATATTTCTGTTTGCCATCTGTTTTATTGATGACCTTACTATTAGAAATGAGCAGGTGACTTTCAAGATGTCTCTGAGTGAATACAGGACAGAAGTCTGCACCTGTCAGGATGATACAGGTGATACTTTCTGTGCTCACCAACAGAGTGCCAAAAGTGCTTTTCTGCGCACACCTCAGTCTGAAGTTTTGGATGAGGAACCTATAACACAACTTCCTGGCAACTTTTCCTCCTGTTGCTGAAAGAGTGAGTTGAAAACAGGTAAGAGCTGATGGCTCCTTTCTCTATCACAGCTTCAAACCTCACATGCAAGAATATGCACAAGGGGCATTAGGATTCTGTGTGTATGTGAAATAGTCTCCCAAGGGAAGTAAGTATGTCGTACAGCCTGAGAGATTGTACAGCTTGAAAATAGTAGAAAACATGATATGGAATAGTATGCTAGGAGTTAAGATGCTTTTTATTCCCATCTGTGCTTCAGAGGTTGAATTGGCAGCAAATTTAAAAACCTTTACTAGGCAACAGAAAAGATCAAGAAATACAGTATATGCATGGCAGGGTTTTGGCAGGAGGTAGTGTGTGTCCTGAGTGGATAATGGAAGCAGGTCTGGGGATTAATGCGTAGACTTTCCAAATGAGTTTTTCTAAGTTCTCATGCTAGGTGAGTTTTTGCAAACTCTTCATGGATGATGGGGTTTTGACCTCTAGTTAAAGTGCCTTTTAATAGAGTTCTTCAAGAGAAGCCTCAACACTGTATTATTTTTCTGGCATTCATTATTGTGTAACATATGGATGTGTCCCTCTGCGGAGGTTGTGTTGTCTGTCTCAGCTGCTATTCCACATTGATAAAAATACTGGTTCTCTTCTCACTTGTATATATTAACAGCTTGAGTGTAAGTGAACATATATGCCACCGGTTCTGGAGACTTATGAACTCAAGAGGGAAAAAATACCTCTGTTTATTATGGTGTCTCTCATGTGGTTCCCTTGTGCAGCTGACAAAGGGGAAATTAGCAGATGGTGTAGAACTTCTGTAGTTATTAACAGACAGCACTCTTCAATTTTATTGGTTTTGGTTTGTTGTTGTTTTTTTTTATTTTTTTTTATTTTTTTTTTTCTTTTTTGTCTTTCTGCAGCTTTAGTCACCTCCTAGGTTTTGTAACCTTTCTTTTGATCTAGTGGACTTTTTTGATAATCTGATTTTTCCTCAGTTTTCTGTATGGACAGGAATATGGCCATTCTGGTATTAGCAAACTCAGTATCTACCAACCAAACAGAAACAAGCAACAAACCCCAAAGCCCATGCAGAAGTTCATTGGAGACCAACGGTTTTGAAAATACCACACAGTTATCCTAATCTCTCCAGATGGGTGGTAGAAAGTAGCCACCAAACCATGGCATATAGCAAAGCCGGTACTGATGCCACAGTAGTCCAATCTATCTTTACCTTTCAACTGCATGATCTTTTTTTCTTCATCCCTCATATAAAAGGGAGCCAACAGGATGTCTCTGTGCTCAGTAGTCAGTGCTGTCTCCTGCAGTGTGTATGAAAAATCCCAAGTGAAGTATAACACTGCCTTGAAAAGAGACAGAAAATTCGGCATCTTTGAGCTCTCTGCTTACCTCAGTAAGGACAAACCTAAATCTAGTTTCTCTCCAGCTGTGACAGAGCAATAGTGCACAATTATGATATTTTTGCAATGTTTCTGTTGCTTAAAGAAGTAGTAAATAGCAGGTAACGTGCTCTATCCATTGGGGACCAGTTACTTTGGGGAATTATGCGCACTAACACTGGCAAAAATCTTTCAAATAATAACTACTGTGATCAAAATGTTAAGAGTAAGCCCAAATACCAAGGAGTAAAAATGAGGCCAAAAGCTGCATGCAGTGAAAAGTAGATCATGCTTCTGCTCAGGGAGTATTAGTGGCTCCACTGACGCTGCTGCTGTTTTGTAGGACTTGTTTCCTTGACAAAATAACCCTGCCAATGACCACTGCACAGGCTTGTAATTGTTGCCATTTTTCAGTTCTGGTTTGTGGCTGAACCCGAGATGGAGCAGCAGCACTGCCTGACATTCTCTCTTGATCTGAGTCCTTGCTGTTGATAGCCTACTGTTCTCTCAGCCCCTATTAACAAGCAGTGATGGCTCTTTCCATTTAAATACAGGCAGACTTGCTAAGTGAAGGAAGCTAGTGTTGACTTAAGTAGACAAGGTGCAACTGTGTGTGTAGCTGTGAGTGTGTTGTTAAAGCCCTAGCTAGACAAAAAAAAAGAAAAAGAATTCCGCCTTACAAAAAAAAGGTAGGTTTTGCAAAATGATTTTGTTTTGGAATGCAAAATTGTTCTCAAGTTACCTGCTGAGAAAGATAGTTGCAAAGAGCCTGTTCATGAATCCATAATACTATAATATTGCTTCATGCACTTAGGTAAAAGTAGCATTTTATTCTTTTCATGTACATGAAACAGTGACAGTGGCAGTGACAGATTGTGATTCTAGACCTATCTCAGCCATAGGTAAGCTGGAATCCATAGCTTCTGCTTCCTGGAAGGGGATCCTGAGCTCTGAAGGTGTAAAATGGAATGAAACTGAAGAGGACACCTTGGTCTTGAAGCAACACCATTATTTTGCTGGAGAGTGGTCCTGGGATAAGGAGAGCCTGTCTAGGGAGCCCTGGCCTGTTGTTTGTTTGGCAGAGTCTCACATCAGAAGAATCCTCAGAATTAGGGACAGGACTGATTTTCTTCCAGTATCAAAGAATGTAATTTGTTGTCACTGGTGACACATATGTTTGTCTTAAGTTTTGCTAATGTGGCAGGGCCAGCACAGATGAATGAAGTGTGTTAAATTCTTCATGGTGCATCTTCTGCAGAAGTGTTTACTGGTCCAATCAGCTACATTTGTCTGACAGCAGCTTTTGTGCAGATACAGGATATGACCAGTATCCTGATTTGATCCCGATTTCCATTAATGCAGCTGGATGGGGAGGAAAGGCCTGGTTTAATGCTCATGTTCCAGATTGAGTTGGCATGTATGAGGGCACATCTACTTGCAGGCTGAGCAAATTTGAGTCTGGAAATCTCTAAAGCATGAATTCCAAGAATTGTCTTTTTACAGACACTTTTCAAATTAGAGCTGTATGTTGGTGTTTACATTGAAAGTTTTCCCCTGGGGTTTGTGCTGTGATAGAAACTGCTGGCTCTTCTTTATTTTTCCCCATCTGTAGGCTGAGATTAATGTGCTATTATGTCACATTTTTCAAATGAATTGATTTAGTAGTTTAGCATAAAACATTGAAGTTTATCTTCCCTCATTAGTCACACTCATCTACAATTTCCCTCCTAAACATGGTCCTATACAGTGTGTATCAGGAGAGCCAGCTGGGCTGATGGTGCTGCTTGCTGGAGCAGAGTATGAGTGCTACAAGAGGTGTGTTCTGTGAGTAATAACCCAAGCTGCCAGTGACAGATTCACATTGCAGAGTCTCTTTCTTCATCTCTTCTAATGTTAGCCCTTGATGTTAAGCCTGTTGTTGATATACTCATGAAAACATATGTTTCCAGGGTAAAGGGTCTAAACCAGATAACATTTAGACTTTTAGACTCCACAGCTCTGTATATGGAATATCTTAATTTCTTGGGAAGACACACTTTTGTTTGTACTGTGCAAGTGCATCTTTGTAGATACCAAAGAGGCTTATGGAAGAAGTGCTTATGGGAAACCAGCGCAGTTCTCACTCATGCTGATAAAAGGTTCAGGCTAACATATGAGACAAGAATGTGCAGAGACACAGAATCAGATGCAGGGGAAGAAGGAAAGCCTGCACAGAGACCCTTGCTAATATTGAAGCAGTTGTCCTTTTTGCCATCCATGCTTGCATTTCCTGATGGTAACACCATGTGGCCTGGATGGGTTAGTGGTGGAGCTGTAATAGTTAAGTTGTGGTGGAGCTGTAACAGTAAGTTGTGGTGGAGCTGTAATAGTAAGTTGTGTCTACCTGAGGCTCCTACATGAGTCTCAGGACTGCTCAGAACTTTTCTGGCATTGTGGTCACGTGCCATATGTGTCTCCTTAGCCCCTTGGCAGAATAGGGCTGTTTCTGTGGTTGTGCCTGAGATGGGGAAGTGCCCCTGTAACCAGAAATGGGGCATTTATTGACTATTTCATGACACTCCTAAAGGCATATATAATGAAAAGGAGACTTTTATACTGTTTAAAATGGCTAGTTCCGGACACTTATGGATTGATGTTTTTATTCTGATAATGTGTCATGGCTTCCTAGGAATCATAAATTGTTTAAAGAATTTGTACCAAGTCATGCAGTAAGTTGATTTGGAAGCTGGGATCCTAATTCTTCATCTCTTCTGCTGAAATTTATCCCATATCATTGCAGCAAAGCAAGGAGAAGAAGCTGCCCAAACACTGTCCTTTTCTGAGGTTCTGTTTCTTGTCAGGTTCATGAGTCATTAGCAGTACTAAAAGCCTGTAGAGGACTTTCTGTTCCAGCAGACTTGGCACACAGATGTTGTATACAGGTTTTTCTGTTCAGCTGTTCTTACTGAGTACTTCCAGTCCTAGGACATGGCTGAAGTTCATTGTAGAGCTCCCATCCAGAGATGAGGACCAGGATCTGGCCCTGTACTTAGAATGGCTGGGAAAGTTGGGGCTGTTCAGCCTGGAGAAGAGAAGGCTGTGTGCAGACCTCATAGCAGCCTTCCAGTATCTGAAGGGGGCCTATAGGGATGCTGGGGAGGGACTCTTCATTAGGGACTGTAGTGACAGGACAAGGGGGGTTTAAACT
>NDXB01006374.1:0-76110 GCA_002631895.1 Agapornis roseicollis | reverse complement strand
TTTTTTTTTTTTTTTTTTTTTTTATTATTATTTTATATTTTTAAATTTATTTTTTGCCTTTCCGCTGAGTGTTTGTGTTGTGTGTGTATTTGTGTGTATTTTTTAAAGGATTTTGTAAAAAAAAAATACAGGAAAAGGAAACCAAACTCAAACAGTTACTTCTGTCTTGCTGTTAGTTATGAAGTATGGCTGTGGGCCCAAATAATGCTGGCTCCGGGTTGTCAGTGGGTCGCTTAGCGTTGGGTCTCCCATACCATGCTTCCCCTTGTTTGTGTACGCTTGCCGTCTGAGAGACTGGTCATTGGGATCCCAGGTCTTGTAGTGGGCATTGTAACCTAGTGGGTGTGTGTGTATCTTTGCCATTCTGGATTTCTGCCCATTCTGTTTGGTTAGGCCACTGTCAATTGTGTAAGCTCTGTTTTCATCTAGGCGCACTGGATGGAGTGGCAGGCTCCCCTTGGCAGCCAGTTCTGCAAGATGCCGGCGTTTGGTGTAGAAGTCATCGTTGACTTTATCAGCTATTTGGATGTAAAAAGGGTAAAGGACAAAAAAAATCAGTTGGACACAAGAAAAATGTTACAGTTTACAGTATGTCATGCAGTTACATCTGCGGACTAGATACACTCACAGGTCCACCAGCAGGAGCAATTCATGCCACCTCCCCCTCCTTATTTTCTCTCTGTAGCATATTTTTGGATGCCTTTATGCTAGGCTTTTCATGTATTCAGACTCAAACCTGGTGCCCTTTGACAAAAGACTGTGTCTGCCCCGTGATTCAAGTTGTGCTGATATTTACATTATGGGGACAAGTGTGTATTAGAGCACATCCCTTTAAATGCAAAATGGTGTGTGGGTGTTTAACCAAGCCAGTTGTAAGGTCCAGTGGTGTGTGAAGGATGGAATCTGTTCTTCTAAATGGTTGGAGGTTCACTAATGCCTTATGGTGCTGAAAATTCTTTGGGTTGCTGAAGGTGATGTATTGACCCCGTGATTTTACAGTCAATGAAAATTCTGAATTCCAGATTATGACATAATTCTCTGAGGCCAATGTCACTAGGAAATACAGCAATAGCCCTACCGACAAATACTGCATTGCAGTTCCCAAATTACAAGTTTGCCCTCTGCAATTTCCTAGACAAGTGTCTTTCAGTGCATGGTTTTGCATGATTGTTGTACAGCTAGCCTTGCTTAAAAAGCCATGCTCAGGATGCTGAAGGCATTCTACAGCACTCCAGCAACTCATGTCAGTTTTGAGACTAAGTATCAGGGGCTAAGGCAAGCTTAACTGAATTTTGGTTTTTGAAGATCTTGTCTTTTATGTAAAGAAGGTTTGTTTATCCCCTTCAAAACTCTAGATTTTTATCTAAAATGCTGCCAGATATGCAGATCAACCAACAGCGTGGTGTGTTAAACAGCAGTGGTGTGATTTGAATATATGATTGTGTCAGTCGGAATTTGACTTTTGCTGTATCCTGGCTAGATCCATCCATTTTCCTTGAAGCTATGCCATGTAAGGATTCTCTGCAGAAGTCTCCTACGTGTAGCTGTCTGTACAGCTCATCTCCTCTTATCATTATGAGGAGGTGTTTAATTCCTTGCACTGTTTTTGCTTATTTTCTGTCTTTTTCTCTCTCCCCAGTATTTCTAGGAGGCTTTTGTTGCACTCTGCAGTTCCCCCTCTCTAGTTCTGAACTGGGTCTTTATGCAGGGCAGTGAAATTCCCATGAGCACCACATTAATCTTCAAGCTCAGGCTTCAGGTCTGCATCGCCCTTGTTCTGGCCCCTCAGCAGGGAGGAATATTACTAGAAGCAGTTGCTGTTTATCATCTCATGACATTTTTTTTTTGTATAATGACTGTGCAACTGGACTTTGCACTTAAATCTTCAGTTTTGTCATTAAAGAGGTGCTTCCTCTTTGATGAGCTGAAATTGCTCATTTGTGCTATAAAATTAGGGTTTGTATGCTTTACTCATCTCCATAAGCTGGTTTTCTTTAAGCTATGAGTTCTTGCTTTCCTACAGCATACAGGTGTCTTCTGTTTTAAACAGATCCCAGAATGGAAACAATGGCTTATTCTCATTTCAGTACAGGATGAGCAGTTCCAGTTGCTGCTAGACCTGCAATGTGCTACAAAGAGAACCTGCCAAGTTCTGCTTTGTTTTTTGGGGTGAATTGTTTAATTTAGAGATCTGTAATCTGAATACTAAAGAGGTTGTACCTATTTCTCATTGGAAGAGCGTTTTCAAGTTCTAAATGTGGCTTGTCCTTTTAATTTGCTAGTATTCACTAGGTGCCACAAAGCAGTGTTATGCAAGTTGAGTAAAACGAGGGGACAAATGCAGTCTGTATTTGTAATTTCTCGTTTAATTTCTCGATAGTTTCAGAAAAGGCATTGTGAATATCCACACTAGTATTTGTTTTATAAGTTTTTACATGAAAGGCATTGCAAGTCAGCTGTTTGGGAGAGCGATCTTCTTTGTCATGGCTTAGACCTTGTCTGTGTAGGAGAAGTCACACTAACTTATGTGATTTAAATTCAGCGTAGTTAATTATGTCCAGCTCCTAATATAGGTATATTTGTCTGGCTATTTCACATTTAAATTGGTTTCATTTGCATAGAAAAATTAAAAACTAAGCTAATCTCATGTAATGATAGAAAAAAATTCTAAGTTTGTACTTTTAACTTCATCTTAGATAAGCTGCAACAATTTGTCTTATGTAGCCAAGATCTTTGATAATCAAGTAGAAGTCAAGCAATGACTTACGTGGTGATGCAGTTATGTAAATGATGACCAAACCTGCAGATATTTGTATCACCTGATTTTTTGTGCCATTTTTCTCTTTTGTATGGCCAAGTGAAAAGGCCACAACAAGCTCAAGCTACTTCCTTAGTTGTTTTTTTGCCTTACTTACACCTTTCCTCCTAATATCAGTGGTCCCAAGGCTCTGAATCTTGTCACACATCAGAAATGTTATTCAGATCTCCAAGCACATCAAGATTGGTGTCTTCACAGGGAGTATGTAGTAGTATTGTTCCACATAAACAACACCCCCACTGTAAACACTAAGCAAGGAAGAAATGAGACTGACAGTGACTGTACCTATGGCACATCTGTGATTTTGCTCTTGGTTATGCAATGTTAGATGTAATATTTTCAACTGTATTTGTTTCTTATAGAAGATCATGTTCAAGGTCAGGTTGGATAGGGTTTGAGCAATGTGCTGTAGTGGAAGGTGTCCTTGCTGCCTGTGGCAGGATGCTCTTTAAGGTTCCTTCCAACCCAAACTGTTCTATGGTTCTATGACCATACAAAAAGTTAAATGATTAATTCTGTAAGTATGGTTTCATTAAAGTTATTTAAACTAGGTTAGCCTATAGTCCCTTTCTAGGAACTTCCCAACTGTTGTCTGGAAACTGGGCTTGAAGAGGATTTACAGATCAAAGCCTGGTTTGTTCTCATCAGCAAAGTCAAGCAGAAAGCTGGCTGGTTGGTTGTGTTTTGTGTGGCATTGGCAGTGTGAGAGAGCTACTGTCTGTGTTTGTCCTGATCAAATTATGGTTTGTAGGGCTTTGCCTAAGAATTTCTTATGTATGCTTAGGAGAATCACACTACCACTGAAAGCCAGCCTCCTTCTCTAATGTTTTAGCCTCTTAAAAACCCAGTTTCCTTTCAGCATACATGCTCAGGCTTACACATAGGCACATGTACCAGAATTGGGTGGGGGAAGTAGCATTGTAGCAAATACGTAGCAAAAATGTGCTGATAATCCCAAATTTTTCAGTTTTTCAAAAGGGCTTTTGGCAAGTCTTCAAATGTACTGCTGAGATTATAGGTTTTCTCATACCTGTGTCCTATGCCCCAGCGTGAGTAACCTGATGGTAGTTTCATGCAGAAACAGGGACTTTTCTTCTGATTTTCAAAGCAGAAAAGAATCAGTAGACTAAGATTGAGCATGGTTTTGTAACAGATATTTTATCAAGAAAAGGATGTTTATGGTATCCTCATGCTAACTACTGTAGACATCAACTATGAATCTCATAAAGTTTATTTTTCTTCTTAACCAGCCCCTATAAATAGTTTGTGGACTTCAAACATGTGAGGAGACAGTTTGAAGTTACAGGATGGATTTCTTATGTGACCTTGGGTACATGACTCAACTTCCCTCTGCCTTGGATTCACCAGCTGTAAAATGAGCTGTTAACACATTGGAGGAGGTAGTTAAGTGTTAGGAAGTTTAATTGCTATTTGTAGAGTATACTGACTTTTTAGATGAAAGGTGGTATAGAAGTGCTTTTTTGCATTGGCTTCTGTATATAAATCAGTAAAATAGGATTTAAAGGTATCACTGTCATGTTTGCAAAGGGAGTAAAGAATTAGAATTGCAAAATTGCCAAAGGAACAATAGGAAAAGAAGGGCTTTAATTCTGAGTGTTCTTCTTTATATTCCCTCCCTCCAGTCTTGGCATCTAATTATAAAAATGTTCTCGGTTTCAATATTTTTGCAAGGTTTTTACTCCTTTAAGGTAATGCACCCACAAATTTAGTTACTGTTGTAGCTGTTCAACTGGAAAAAATGTTAAAATATGAATTTTTTTCCAACCTAAAGCCTGTGCCTAGGAGGGGGGGAGAATTTGGGCTTTTCTTCCTGCTGCCCATGAAAAGAATAACTGAAAAAAGAGAGAAACAGTATAAGGATCAAAAGAAGGACATCTCCCTCCCAGTGAGCACCTTAACTAGTAAGCTAAAGAGATGCTTTCTCTTCCTTTGTCTTTCTAGACGAATAAATATTGGATTTTCTTCATTCTGAAGCACAAGTTCACCAGGGTGGGGACCATCCCAGCAAAAGCTGGGGTGTGCCTTTCTGGGTAGGGAATATAGATTTGAAATCCCACACAGCTGGAGCTCATGTATAACAATGAGCTTATCTAAAGGGTGGTATGACTCCACTCCTCACTCTTACCTGAATCCACCAGTGCCTTAAAGGCTGTTTTATTTTGATCTTGACTTGGCCAGTATCAGTGTCAGATATCTAGGTTTGGACTCTTGCTTTACTCCTTGAATTTTGATTTTGAGAGGAGATAGCTACCAAGCTGCTTGGGATAGAAAGGACACTGGAATTCATAGAAAATCTGCAGTGACTTTAGGCTCGTTTAGATGAGATAGCCAGAAAGGAATCAGCTGTTGCTAGTACGTTTTGATTGAAGTTTCACCATTCTGGCTACATCTGTCACTAACAGAGACAAGCTTTGCTCTTGCACTCACCGAGCACTGGCCATGACCAAACTTTGACTCTTCACATATTTTTTCCTAATCCACAGGTATAGAACAAAAGATTGTAAACCAGTGAGTCTCCTATAGAGTAAGTACCATGGATGACAATATGTTTTCTTGAATATCAGTGGCAAAAATCTTTGTAGCTATAATAGGCTCAGAATTTCTCAGTGCGTGCACTTGAGTATATGTTACCTGTGCTGAGAATTGGCCCTCAAGCTGTGTAATATTGTTCTGGGCCTTGAGTTAAGCAGTCTTCCAAGTGGCTGTGTAACCACTTCTGGCACAAAGTCATGTGAACATGCTTCAGCACTGTGTACTGCTTTCTTTTCTTTTCTTTTCTTGTAAATAGCTGCATTTATAAGCATTTCTGTGTAGAAAGTACAGGTAACTAAGGAGGCCTTAGGTACTTCTGAAGCAGTAGTTTTTACTCTCTTCCTCATTGCTAATCCTCTTATCTTTGTAAGTCCATAAAATCACTGAATTCTTGCACTACTTATAGCTATGGGAAATATATAGAACCCTGAAAGAAAATATGTCCTACAGCTTTTCTGAAAGGAGGCACTAAGGAGTTGAAGAACTTTTGAAGTGAGAGAGGAGAATCCACAAAGGAGCAAGCCCTTATAAAAGCTCTGAAGACACTAAAAAAAATAGAGGAAAAAGAAAGGAAGAAAAAAGAAAATAAAGCTTCAGTGAGAGCTTTCAGTCACAGTCAGAAGGTGCAAAAATACAGAGGGAATCCTATACCCCAGTAGATGTTTCACAGGATTGTTCATTATCTGAACATATTTTAAGATCTGCCTTGTGAAGTCTTGAGCTTTATTCTAGCCACACAGAGACTGTGTTTCAAATTTAGGGCTAGAGACACAGAAAGCAAACCAATGGAAAGTACTGGGGGACAGGATAGCAATGAAATTACTACAGTGACACACCAAGTAACAGCTAAATACACTAACTGCCTATTTGCAGGTGTGTCCTGTGTAACAGTAAAGCTATTCCTATGTAATATTTAACACTTCATAACAAGACTTTGCTTCAACAGCCAGGACTTTGCTGAGGCATGAGTGTAGTTCCCTGAAGCTATGGGAGCCCTGCACTTCTCTCTCCAAGTAATGAAAGTGAAAACTCGAGGGAAGACAAAAAAGTGATGAATCTTGGCTCAAAGACACAATGAGAACTTTGCCCAGGGAGATACTAGGTTGCTGCCTTTGGCGGTGGTGTTGTTGATCCCATCTGAATGTGTGATTGCTTATTCATTTGCTTTTCTAAGCTGACATCTAAGACAGTATGTTCAAAGGCTTCCGAGATATAAGGCAACTCTATGTGAGAGTTTTTGCAGGAATTCATCTGAAAATCAAAGAAATACAATTTCTAAACTAGCACAAGGTTTTTCTTGGGTGAGGGGGAAAAAACTGACATGGACCTGAAAGTTGCCTTTCTTCCTTGAAAAATTCTAATACCAGTCTGCCTTTATTTAAGATATTCTAAAAAGGAAGATGCCATCTTATTTCTGTGAATCCTTTGTCATTGTTTTTGTTCCCTATACTGATAGAAGAAAAATACATAATGTATAGAACTATGCATAAATTACTTTCATAATGCTGGTGGAACCTGCTTTTTATGACTGTGTGTTATTCCTCTCCTGGCCACCTTTATCACTTTATACATTTAACCATTTCGTATAGTGATATGGAGAGAGACCAGGCATGAAAAGGCACGCCATATCAACCTTTTCTTCTGCAGGTGTTATTTGGAAGGAGCTTGTCCAACTCCAGAAACAACACTGAATTTGTTTTCCCAGTGAAATAAAATTCTACTTTTGTATCAGACATGATGAAACGTAAATATGTAGGCCCAAGCATTTCTTCTTTTCTATTGATTACTTTCTTGACAGCTTCTGAAAGGCTGGAGAGGACAGAGTTTTTCTGGGTTTTGAAATGCATTAGAAATAGTTTAGAATAGGAATGTAATTAGACTTGGTAAGTAGAGCCTTCAGTCTCAGCAGTGTTCTCTTTATCCACTACAGGCAGTGGAGGCTGCTGTTTGTCTGGGAACACTGAGACAGAATTTGCCTAACTTTTCAGGCATCAAACATCATGTGTGGTATCTCATGTCCAGAGTTATAGTTCCCTGGAACACAGGAGCAGCCACATGTCCTGTGAGCAGAAATGCCTTCTTCTCACAGCATGCCAAATAAGCACAGCACTGCAAAGATGGGGTTTTCTTTTTCTTTTTAAAAACATTTATTTACTATGTAAGTTTAGACAGGCTTCTCCTTGGATATGAAAACCAGCTTTTTCTGTTTGCTTTTATATACTTGACTGCCTTGATTTACATAGTATTAAATTGCAGTATTAATGATTCAGTTTTACAAAGTGATATGATGATTTGGCTTTGGTCAAAATACTCTAGACACACACATTGTACCTAGTGCAGAAACCAATGACATGCAGAATACTTGTATCTAAGCAGTGAAATTAAAGCAGAGCTTTTCCAAACCTCAGGGCTTTGCCGGAATCAATAGGTTCTGTCAGTCTTGAAACAAATGGTAGCTATATCATGTTATATTAACGCTCAAGTTGTAAATGTTTTCAGGGGACCTGAAATCTGTTGCATGCAGACAGACAAAGATTGTGTTACTTTGCTATATCCTCATGTGATTGAGCATTTTATATTCAAGCATCAAAATGTTAAGCAGCTGGTTCAGTATTGTGCAATGAATGATAAATTTGAGAAGGAAATAAGATTTCCAGTTCTATTCATGAACCAATGGATGAAATTGTAAAAAAAGTCTAAGAGAATTATGCATTCAGATCTCTGACTTCTTTGCAAATGCACCCAGTGGCTGTCCTGTAAGTAACTGTAAATCTGTATTTTCATTATTTTCTTCCTCATAAGCTCATGTCCTTCCATGGCATCTCCAATGGCAAATAAATACAAAAAGTTCTACTGTGAAATGTTTATTTAGTTTTATCTCATTTAGGCATATTTATCAGTTTGAGTTTTACTGGAAACCTTATATATGGTAAGAAAACTGGCCTTTTGAAATAGAAACTGTCTAAGGAGTCATGCTGTCATGCTTAATTTCTGAATAAAGCATGTCTGCAGCATAAACTGATTATAGAAAATGAGGGTTTGGCTTGCTTTCTAAAAATACTGTCCGAAGCCAAAGAGGTTACACTTAGGAGATTTACTTAAAAGGCTTCTTCCTTCAGTAAGCTTGCTTGCTTTTTCCTGATGGTTTTTAATGCTTCTCAAGACAACAAATCAGATTGTGTGAAAAGTTTGCAGCAATGCTTTCATACCTCAACAATACTATGAAATTGTTTGCAACCTTCTTGGGTGGTGAGGACCTTCAGCTTGTTTAAAGTATCTGAAAATGCATGTTTGTTTTTCCTGAAGGTGTCAAAATGGAGACTGAAAAAGCTGTTATATCGCTGCCCACATTTATGTGTAATAACTGGTCTTAGCATGCACTAATTTAATTTTTTTCACACATTGCTGTTGGCATTCTGTGTGCTGATTTTCATTCTAAGTCTTTATACTTCTTCTTAAATGTTTTTGTTTCTCTTAGTGTACTGCTGGTTATAACTCTTCAACGTGTGTTTGAATCAGCTACAAATGCTCCTAGTTGTGATGTATAAAGCTGTGTGAGAACACAGAAAAGTGAGTTCTGCGCTCTGAATACATAATTTAGGTGTGGGTTAGTGCTGGAATAAAATTGTGGTTTTCTGTCTCTCAACTGGCATCATACCAGATTTGCACTGTTACTTCCGAATACAGAATGAGGCCTAAAGGCTTTTCAAATTGTGTTGGTTAAATGAAAATAGCCTCAGTGATTTAATAACTATTTTTTGTAGGACCTGGTTTTATTTGATCTCTTTCTTTACTGCTATAATTTTAACGAATTTTTAGCAATTGTTCGATATTGAAGTTGATTTTTTTTAATTTAGCCATGGCGTAAGTTTATCTTTCTATTAGAAGGTTATCTTTTTCTATGCTTTTTGCCAGAAGGAATCCTTTTTAAGAGAGAGTTATTAAGGAATTAATTCTGTAGCTGTACTTGCACACATTCAGTTGGTTTTTTTCTTCCCCTTCCCTTCCCATTTCCTCTTAGACTATGTGATGTTTGTGTTATTAAAGTCTTCCACCTAATTGTCAGAGTTTTCCAAACCAGAAATATGTGTCAGACTGAAAAGAAATAGTGTTCCCTGGCAATTGCCTAACTTGAGTTGTCAGAATAGAATCAGTTTCATAGGGTTTTCTTACAGATTGGGCAAACCCAAAGGCCAAGCAAACTGATGCCTGTTCTCAACAGAACCCTCTGAGTAGCCTTCACATAAAACTGAAGCTTTTGTGGCTGGCAGACAGTCAACAAGAATTAGTAATGAAGCTGACTTTAATGAATATTTAATACTGCACACACAGACTTGAGCTGTGCTCAGCTCCTACCTCTACCCTTCTCCCCACGCACTGCATTCCTAAACCTAACTTGGGAAGTGAGAACCAACCCTGTGGAGCTGCACATCTTCCGCCTTCCTGGGGCAGGTTGCTTGCAAGGGAAGGTGAACTTTTCTCAGGAGCACCTTCCATAGCCCAGAAAGCTTTCCAAACTTTCCCACTATAAAACCTACCTGTTGTACTTGGTATTACGACTAGGATGAGACAGACTGGTATTTTTTTTGTGGTGTTTTTTTTTTTGACACTGTAGTATCATGACTGCTAGATACCAAATTCTCCCTCTACTCCACAGTTTCTCTTTCATGGTTTTTCATTTCCAAAAGGGAAAGACTTTAGGGAAAATTAGCTGTGGGCATCACAAATCATGTTACTTCTCTTCCTCCATGCCTTAAGCCCTTTGTTATTATAGTATGCATGTGTAGGTGTAAAGCAATGATCTTTGTGGCTTTTAGCTGTGTAATTTCTCTCTTAAACACATTTGCTGTCTTTAGAACATCCTTTGCAGAATCAAAATAGCAGGCAGATAGCTGCTGCTATTTATACTGTATTGTTAATAAGGGATTCATTCCTATCAGTTGTCTTACTAGTCTTCATTGATATTCATGGGTGATTCTAAAGAGTATCACGCTACTGCTGGTGACATATCCAGGTACAAAGTTGAAGAATATGGAAGCTTCCGAGGTTTTTAATTTGGTTAGAACCAAAAATCTGTATTATTTCTTAAGTAAACTTGCCTTGCAACAAATTGTAACTGCTTTAAGTTACCAAACCTTAATGTTCATGTCACAAACATTGTAAATGCAACAGACTTGATGGAATAGTTTAAAGCTCTGTTGTCTGCATTGAGGCAGATTCTGATCTACTTGGAGAGATAATACTTGCATACAAAAATAAGCCCAGTGTGAATCAGTAGTACTATGGGAAATAAAGTAGGAGTATAGGAATTAAAGTCTGTTTCTCACTTAGTATGCTTCCCAAACTCCAGACTCCTAAATTTATTCCTTAATTAAGCTTTGAATGTAGTGGGATTTCAGAATTATACTGTCTGACTTCATTCTGTTATTCTTTGGTCAGTTCTTGGGAAAATTTAAATCAAAGCTCTTCCTTAAAAAGCTGCTTTTCATTTTTACCTTTGGAGTTTTAAAAACTGAAACTCTTGGCTCAGTCATTGTAAGCTGATTTATGTTTGAGTATTGTCAGCCTGAAAGACTACTCAATAAATACAAGTTGTCCATGAAAGCCTTTAGTTAGAGAAACTTTTAATTTAATTAAAGAAAATTCTCTCCAAGACTTTTTCAAAGTTGAAACTTTGAAATCATTTCGAACTTCACTTCCATGTGCTGAATTTAGAACACTCATTTGGCACCGCTAAGAACCACTTGCAGGGGATCACACGTTGAGCACTTGTATGAAACTCTTATTGCAAAATATTGCCATAAATGCTCTGCACAGCTAATAGCCCAGGAGGAAAGCATGAGTGGAGCACGTTCAGAACCACCTGTGTGACTGATAGGTGGGCTCTGCAGTTGGTAATGTGAAAGTCATGCTTCAGATTAAGCCTTGACTTTAGCTAGGATCCCACTCTGGTGCTATTTAACTGCAGGTTTTCACAATTCTTTACATATGCTTATGATTAACCTCTACTCTTAAGTAATGATAAAAAATGTAAATTGCAGAATGAGAAGTAAGTTTATATGTAGATAGGTGTTTATAGTGCAAAATGAAGCACTGACAACTGGGTGTTGCTTGTGAGTCCTTCCTGGCTTTTCTCCTGGTCCGAAGGAAAAGGGTGTTTAAAAATGTTTGCAAGTTGTCCTGGGTTTAGCAGTGGCAGTCATCTTTTTCTTCTTCATACTAACTGGTGCAGCACTATGTTTTTGAGTTTCAGCCTGGGAACAAACCTGATAACAGGAATGCTTTTAGTTACTGTTCAGTCATGTTTAGTCTGACCAAGGACTTTGTGAGCCTCATGCTCTGCCAGGGAGGAGGGGAGGCCGGGAGGAAGCAGGGACAGGACACCTGACCCAAACTGACCAAAGAGGTATTCCATACCATAGCACATCATGCTCAGGATGTAACTGGGAGTTACCCAGAAGGGCGAGTGCTCTGAGGGGGTTGGAGGAGGTTTTCGGTTGGTGTTGAGTGGGGTATGGGATGTCGTGAGTTATCTGTTGGTGGTTGGTGAGATGCTGTATTCTCTTCCCTTGTTATTTCCTTTATCATTATTAGCATTGGTGGTAGCAGCAGTGATTTGTGTTCTACCTTAGTTACTAAACTGTTCTTATCTCAACCTGTGGGAGTTGCATTCTTTTGATTCTGCTCCCCATCCCTCTGGAATCAGGGGAGGGCAAGAAAAGGGGGTTGAGTGAGTGGACGACCTGCGTGGCTGGGTTTAAACCATGACACAAATGAAAATGTTTGATCTTATTAGACTTTATCTTTGCATGAGCTGCACTTTGGTTTTCATCGGTTCATTTTCATTTAGTGGCATTGCCTAACAGTAAAGTTTCACTCAGGTCTTCACATCACTTAATGTGTAAAAAATTCTCATGCATAATTCATTAGTATTTCATAGAAATAGGTTTGAATAACCTGTGCTTGATTTAGATTTACTAGTTTCCTTCCTGTGGCCATCAGTGATCTCAGCAAATGGAAATAAAGCTGGTTACTGAAGCTTGTGACCTCTGAAGACTGCAGTCTTCAAAGAAAAAAGTCAGTCAAAAGACAGTACAAAGCCCCTAAAGGAGCAGCGTTCTCTAGCAGTCAGCTGGACTCACATTGCTGCTGTTGTAGATCTGCCTGTTGTGTGTTATATAAGGGAGAAAATTAATTTTTGTTTCATTTTGATTCATTATAATAAGGATTTTTAAAATCAACTGATTTCCAGAGAACCAACCTAATTTTTAGTGGAAGGGTTTTTGTTCTCTGTGATGTATAACTGATGGATTGTGAAGTGGTGTTTATAATCTGAACTTCACTGGTGAGGGTTTCATTTTCACATGAAATGCTGGTAGCAAGATAAAATGCCTGTTTCTCCATTGCAGGAGATCTACTGTAGAGAACATGGGTGGAAGGAATATCAATTTCAAGAACAAAACTAAAGGATGCACAGATTTAAATTTGCTATCTTGGTATGAAAAATAGGTTAAGAATTTAATAGTTCCTTATAAATAGTCTTCATCATAAGACCATTTAGTGGACGAAATTCAGAAAAAACCAAATTCCCTAGGTGTGATTCCAACCCAGAAACTGAAAAATCCTGAGAATAAGCCTCAACTAAATGCACCTAAAGGTGATATTTCCTTTCTTTCACAAGTTCAGTGTGCTGCTGAAGTCTTAAAAATGAGACACATAGATGGAAATGTTTGAGAGAGCATCTTAGTCTGGTGTTAAAACTGCTTCTTGTAAAAGAAGGACTATTTGCAGTTTCCTCCCAGCAGCCTAGATATTGTTTCTTCTAAGACCCATGTATCCCAAAAGTATTACCCTCTCTCAGCTCCATGTATTTGCAAAAGGATGGTATGGGCAAAAGCTGCTTGGATGTCTGATTGCTTACAGCAGGATTCCCCAGCCTTAGAAAGAATATCACCTAAATTATTGAATTAATTTAATTTGATTTTAAAATTATTTGATTTTATATGAAAAAGTCTTTTCCTTTGAAAGGCTGTAAAAGAATGTCAGCAATGCAGATGATCTTGCTCAAGATAGTAAGCCTTTCCACAAAACAACATAGTCATAATTAAAGTATGGTTACCACACTAGAAGAAGAAATGAGTGTGCTGGATGATGAAATAGGAAAAAATATTTTGATCAAGTCTCTCCAAGCACTTTTTATTTACCTATGACAGAGTGCCTGTGGGTATCAGAAGCCTGTATGGCAAATAACAGAGAAAGCAATTAAATGATTTAGGGGAAGCAAGAAAAGCTTTGGAAGTCTGCATGTGCTGGGCAGGATGTTAAGTAGGGATGGGGGGATCTCAGCAGAGAGGAAGGTAGAACCAGTGGCACTGGCATTGCATCTGGCTGGGCAATGGGAAGGCTGGGGGAATAGTGCTAGCAGTGGGGTGGTGAGATGGAGCTGGCTCCTCCTTGGCTTTTATCCTGTGCCTGAAGGAGAAGCAAAGATTAAAGTATGAAAGACTTCCTTAACAAATGAATGCTCAAAATTTGGCCTAAGTCAATTACAATGTTAAAAAGATACCAAGCTTTCATGTTATACTTCTTTGAGGTCCATGGTTCTATTGTTGAATCGGGCAGATTGCCCAGACTAGCATTACCCATGTCATGGAACATACCTCTAGATATATGAAATCATTAACTGAATCACCCTCTGGATATGACAAGTGATGCATTAATCTGTACTCCCCTGTTTGCATGGTGTTAAATACAGGGAGCTACTCCCATGTCCCAGATTTTTTTAAATCCATTTTTGTGCAACTCCTTATGGAAATAGTAGCTGAAAATTTCTTTACTCTTTGAAATGAAAGCACAATTCCTTCTTAAGCATTATAAAGAAACATGGATATTTACTTGTCACTGTAACAGTGGGGTTGGTATAGGGAAGTAAAGTACCACAATCATAGTATGTCCAGTAATCCTGTAGTTTTATTT
The DNA here is from genome assembly GCA_002631895.1 of Agapornis roseicollis. Taxonomy (NCBI): domain Eukaryota; kingdom Metazoa; phylum Chordata; class Aves; order Psittaciformes; family Psittacidae; genus Agapornis; species Agapornis roseicollis. The sequence goes on along the minus strand of NDXB01006374.1, from coordinate 61,763 downwards.
TGAACAGTGGACTATTTCAACCCCTGTGAATGGAAGGACAGGCCTTTTTCCCTGTTGGGTGTTTCCATTTTTCTAACTACAGTATTTCTTTCCAGCTCAGAGCGCAACAGGGAACGGTACAGAATCTCCTCTTCTGGTGAGATAGGTATCAGATTCTTAGGGCGCAGTTGTGAAGTCACTGCTATTCTCATGAGACCAATCTTGTATCAGAATTTATTTCTATGAAAATGAAGATCTGAAGCTTAAGAGAAGGCACTACCAAATTTCACATCAGACAGGAGGATGATTCAAAGTGTTAACCTTATGGTGATCTTCCCCTTTGTATCCTTCTGTGTATGTAGATATGAAGACCAAATCAGGCAGTTTTCTCACATGCTTCACCTTTTGGAGGGAGATGTTGCCACGTGGCACTTGTGGCCACACTATTTTCTACATAGAAACAGTGACCTAAAGAGGAGATATTTATTCTTTGAATGTCAGATTTGAAGAATCTTTGGAGTTCTGCAACTGCAAGCAGAGCTGGAGCACTGTCTGAGATTTCCTTTGGGATCAAAGAACTGTGAAGCTTCAAGTAATGCTAGGAGCTGTAGTCTCACCTATGTGATGGTGAGTCTGCTGCCAATTATATCCTCCTTCTAGGTTCACTATATCCAGGCAATTAGATCTGATTTTATCCCACAGGAGACTACCAGTATTACTGAAGGCTTTCTGGGTCTTAGTTTCAGTAAACTGAGTTGCCTCTTACGAAGTCCTGCCCAGTCAGTTCCCTAAGGGTCTGTGTGTGAAGGGAGAGAGGAAGAAGAAGATTTATGAAAAAATATATCATTGTGTTAAACTATAGATACACTTGTTGTATTCTCGGTATGCACATGTATGTCTCGTGCACCTCTCTGGCAGCTTTAGAAAGTTGGGTTTGGGGTATTTTATTAGTTCTTCCAAAAAGCCCTAAAGATCATTGATCACTTTGCACTCCTTGAAACTTAGGAAAGAAAATGAACTGTTGCTGAGCCAGGCTTGCAGAACAATTGCCCTGAATACAGCTAATACTGCAGGATAGTGAGGCACATTTGAGCTCTAGGAAACTCTTACTAAGCAACAAGATGGACTCCAGTTTTTACCGCTTAGCAGAGTGCAGCTTGAAGTGGGATTGTTCATGCTTTCTGAATGTGTCTAAATGATGTGTATAAAAATTTGTGATGAGCTACCTTTGTATGTCCTGGGACTTGAATTTCATGAAGGTGTTCACATATAAGATCCTCATCCACTTGTAGCTTTAGGCATGCCAGGATTGCTTAAGTGAGCAATAACCATTTGAGCATGGAGTAAAAACACAGTTGATGAACTGGAAATGAGAATAATTTATGCAGAAAAACCTCTTTTTGCACTTTTCACATAAATAATCAAATACTGCAAAAGCACATTCTTTGGTGGGACAAATTTGGCACTGCTAAAAAAGATTCTCTGGCTCAAAAAATGGACAAATAATGGATGAACAGAGTGCACTTATCAGTCAGATAGGCTAGAGATACTGGCAGATGGATTGACTGTTTATCTGTTCTTTTGAGAAGTATGTGTTTCCCTGACTCATTTCCAAGGGGTCCTCTACCTTCTGCTGATTATTCCCTGGTGGTGTATGTGCTAAGATATGTGTAAGGAAAGTGAAATTCTGGTACAGTGAGGAAAACAGTAAGTAAATCTCACCTCACTACTACCTTGTTTGTGCTCCAAGCACTCATGAGAGAATATAAGATAGGCACAGAATGTCCTCAAATCATTCAGACATGTAAATACCAGCAGACAGTAACAGAAAAAGGTGAATTTGGTCAGTAGCTGCTGGTCAGTGCTTAAGGAATTCTGAAGGCTGCAACAAATAAAGAAATCCCTAACAAGTAATGAAGAAAGTATCCTCTTCCACTGAGCAAGGGGTTTGCTGCGCAGTTTGAACTGGTTCACTAAAAATATTTTGCTTTTTAAATAAAATAAAACCACATTGGCCTTTTTAACTTTGTTCTCCCCTGTTGTGCTGAATCAGACTCTCTCAATGCACACGCTGCATTGCATACATGCATGAGCATTCCTACTTCAAATTGCACTCTGCTTGGCTTTATGATTTGGAGTCTAGGGTGTAGCTTTAAAATGGCTTCCTAGGGGTCAACTTGGCCTCAGCAACAAAGTATTGGTCATTCTCTTTCAATACAAATGCAAATTAATACATCTGCTTCAATGCAAATTAGTAGCAATGGCATTGTGTCTCTTGTTCTCACAAGTGCTTCAGTCCTAGGTGCTGAATTTAATACAGATCCTGAACATGATCAAGATCACTCTGACTCGCTTCATTTCTATGAACTGAATTTTAACAGCATCCAGTCACTGAGGGATGAGTAGCTCACTTCTAAAATTGGAGAGACAATTTTTTAGGACATCTGTAATCCAGAAGAAAGCAGCTGTGTGGAAGTTATTTAATACTACCTCTGGTAAAGCATCCCTTTGTCAGTTCTCTATACTTCTTGCCACTCACGAACACTTTATAATGAGTGATGTTAATGTACTATAGCTACATTTGCTACAAAGCAATAGGAATGCTTCCTCCTCCACTCTCTCCTTCCCCTTAAAGAAGAGAATTAAGTGCACTACAGCCAACCAATGGGAACATGCAGTGTAAGAGGCACTTAAATGCATATGATTTGTCTCAAACACATGGAGGAATATAGAACACATCTTTTATTACATTTCTGATGTGACAAATGCATCCATCCTCAGGCCACTATCAATGAATGCAAAGGAAAATGGACTACACTCATTCATTAACCTGCTATGGGGATGTGTAAATGCAACTCAAAGTTAGCATCTGAAAAATGCAATCGCCCTGTAACATGAATACTAGGTCAGGGTGAACTCAAGTCTATGTCTGTTTGTTCAAAAGATGTTGTCAGGTTAAAACTGTATTGGTAGGCCTGATGTAGGCTGGTTGCTATTTTCTCTCACAAGTCTTGTAAAACCAACCTGACTTTGCAATGTGTGGTCTGGGTAGCTTGATGTCCATAGTCACAAACACAAACCTGGCTGGCATCATGGAAAAACCTCTTTGTGATCTTGTGATATACTCGAGAAGCATCCCTTAGGAGGAATTGTGGCCTTCAGACTCTGAAAGTGCTTATAAACTGAGCATATTTAACTCTTGCTCCAGGCAGGAGGGGTGAGTGTATCACAGCTTCAAACTCTCTATTATTATCTGCTAAAAGCTCCGGGAGCAGGGAGGTGGAGCAGGAGGGAGCAGAAAGGAAGGATAGGGGGAAAGTATAGGAAGATGGTACAATCTTCCTGGCAGAAAATGTCCCTGCAAGTTATGTTTAATTTAGTTTAAGATTCTGAGAGGCTTTACACAGCTTCTGGAATTGAAGTGCACAGTCTTTCAAGGTTGATCTAACTGTATGGTTATAATGTAGCTGCTTTAAAACTTGTACTCAGACACCCAAGAAATATCTACATTCTTATTTAATAATTAAAAAACCCAAGTACATTCAGTGGCTTTTGGGCAGATGAGAGAAGGTTCTTTTAAGTGTTTCATCTCTCATTTTATTACGCTTAAGTACCTTTTAGCTTTGATGAGTGGCTTGACCTAAATTGACATCTGAAAAAGAAGGCTGATATCAGTGAGTAAATCTGCGACAATCACCACATCATTACACAATATCACCTCTTGAAGAACGAATTATAAAGCTACTCTGTCTGAACTCAGAATTCAGCAGAATTAACCTTTGTCTTTTACAAACAGATTTAAAAATGCTACTTGCAACTATCAAAGCCAGCAAGATAAAGCAAAGCCAAACTATTTGAGATGGGGCTTCAACATACATTTTGTTAGAGGTCTGCTATCCTGAAGTTCAGATAAAGGAATGTCAACTTGTGATGGATTTTTTTTCCAGCATGATGAATACTAGATTCCTAAGTCAGAATGTTCTCAGCTATTCTGAGGGTTTTCTGAGCTAAATAGCTCCGTCTGGAAATAGGCAGAGTGATGCTGCTCTAAATTCGGGGGAATGATGTTAACATCCATATGTGTAAGCTGAGCAAGGGCTAGAGAGAAGCTATGAATTCACTAAATTTGTAATTTAGTGTTGCCTAGAAGGGCCTGAAACAGAAGGTGATAAAGGCTTTCTATCTTCATATGGTGTGAGCAGGTATTTACAGCCACTGAAATCTATTACCAACTTAATGCTTCCAATAGGAAAATTGTATTGACATTTTTCCCCACTGTTGTCCTTTCCCCTGCCATTTCTTTGAGGATCCTGCCCTCTTTATTTAAAAACATAGTTGATATTAATCAGTCACAGGAAATAGCCTGATTGCACTATGATCTTTATTAGGAATTTTCTGGTGCACTACTTGTTTGAAATCATGCGGCCTCAGAACATTCCTCCAGTGACCTACTAATGCACATCTTGCAGAAAATGAGAAAGCTCTTACTTCAGAAACATACAAGTACCTTCTCTTTTGGAAAGTATTTAGCAGGTGTCTAAATTATATGCTTTACATTTGCAACACATCTGATGTTTTTCTCTTTCATTTGTTGAGATAGGTGTAGAAAATACATACTGAAATGCATGGGGAAGTATATTCAGGGCATAAAAACCTCAGGCTTAACACCGCACATGTACCAGGTGGAACCTGCTGATGAATGGTGTGCAGTAGGTATCCAGGTGTTTTGGATGCATTTCTAAATACCTGCATGTAATCACCAATACTTACATGTCATTTTCTTACACTTCTAACTAACATGATATTCTGTATGGAATTCTGTCAGGAATTAGTCTAGATAAGCAAGACTTTGTTTTTCATGTTGAAGCAGAATGTCAGATGAAAACAGCAAATACAACATGCTGCTCTGAAGGAGAAGTCATGCATCATGTTGCTTACTTACCAACTGCTTTTAGAGAGGCGTACTTGTTAAGCTCTTTGCCTGGGGGCTGTTGCTCATATGGGTTTGTGATCTGTCCCAGGCTGGGATACGAATGTTGATGTGCCATCTGAGGAAGGAGGGGAGATGTAGGCATGACATTATTCATCTGTGGTGCATCTGTATTAAAGAAAACAAACAAGCGTTAGGAAGAAATAAACCAGTCTTAGGGTTTTAACATCATTATTCAGCACAGTTTAGACTGAATCATGAGATTTAATGAAACAAAACACTATTTACTATGAAGTGGGATTTTGAGTACAGTAAACCTGTACTTCACTTAATGGCATTAAAGGTTGACATATGATTGTAGCAATATCTGTTAGCTGTTGTATAAAAAATATTACCTTGGAACTAAAAAATAGGTTTTCAGAACAATTGAACACCAACGCAAAGACTGAATTTGCTGCAGCATTAGGATACAAACCAAAACTTGAATTTTATTCTGAGCTGACTACAGGGCAGTAGCATCACCGTCCCCTGCAGTTGAATAGCCAGGCTGATTTAATCAGGCAGGCTGCTGCATATAAGCTTTTAATACCAGAATCAGCTTGGTTATTTGCACAGCATTATACTGCGTTCTGTAGACATGCCCCACAGTGTAGGAAGTGCAATTTTGGCTAATGACCATCATTAGGTAAATTTTTCAAAGCTCACACTTTGTCCTTATGTTTTCTCCTTTTCCATGACAGAAACAGTATCACAGAATCACAAGATGATGACATTTTCTGTAGCAGACATAACTAAAAGCAGGAGCTAATTACTGCTTATGTACAGTGCTATCGCAGCACTCATGCCATATCCATTCCAGAGTTGACTCTATAGTAGGGAATATAGCCTGAATACTTTACAGGACGTGCCACAATTTATTAGTTGTTATTGGTGTTTGATTCCAGTATCTAAAAAGTGTGGTCTGAATTGTATGCTGCACTCAGTTTGTAAACCTAAATTTCAACAGTTTTCAGTATGGTTAGCATATCTTTTTTTGCAGAATCTTTTCCCAGGCTGTGTATTTGAGCTATTTGGAGCTGATTGTCAATCCTAGAACCTTAACATGGCTTCTGGAATCACAGATGACTGTGTTTTCCTCCTGCAATGAAACCATGGTTCAGAATTGTGACAACACAGTAACTCCCACAGTATCAGGCAATGGCATATGATAATGTAGAGAGAAAGCTGTGCCTTTAGGGGAAAGAAGGCTTGCGGTGATGGGTGAATGGACCACTCCCCAGGTGTCCCCAGGATCAGGCAGGAGCCAAATATTCCTGTAGTTTGCTGGGATTTCAAGGGAACTGAGCCACTTGGCTTTCCATATCTCATTAATGTAACTGAATGCATGAGCAGGAGCTCTGAAGTCAGTTAACATATTTACTGCTGGGATACTAAAGGTGCTTTTAACTTTCATCTTTACCATTATTGCTACCTGGTGCAGTCCCTGCTGTGCAGGCTGAGGCTGCCCTTGCCTCTGCAGAGCAATGTGATCAAATTCCCCTACCCTATACATGCATAAATAAATCATGAGGGCACCTAGAGGCAACTCCAGAGAATCAGTAGAAGTACTACCATGTAGTATCACTGGTTCTTCTTACTGTTACTTTTTGAACAAACTGGTTGTAGATAGTAGGTAGAGCTGAATGAGAAATGATCTTCCTATAAGAAAAAAGTTTTTCTGTAAGTTTGTTTTATCAAACAAATCAAATCTGAAGTTGGATTTTTTTTTCTCAAATATTGTGTCAGATCAGGAGAAACATTTTGTTATGATTTCAAAATTATAATATAGAAATAATTTGGCTCACTTTAAAAACCAGAAATGTTATTTTGGATTGAAACCCAGAAACGTTTCCGTTCAGAGTTCCTCCAAGAAGTATAGGAAAACTTTTTTAATCCTTTTTGATAGACTTACCTTGAAAGAGTAAGTTTATTAAGTCAACCCTTTCACAGCAACAGTTGTTATTTTTAGGAATTGCTATTTTCCAATAAGCAGAAGCTCTCAACAAGTTTCTGTTCAGCTATAGTACTGGCATGTCTGACGTAACTAAGTCTTGATCTTAGAGCAAGAATTCCTGAAATCCTATTCTGTTCCCATTCTGTCTCTAGAGTACAACTGAGGAAAGCCGCTTACTCTAGTGGCTTGAACCATGAAACAGCTGACCACTGTTTCCAAACCATCCATATCTTCCCAATATCTCACTTTTCTGGTTGCATCTACAAGTACACTTGAGGAGGAATGCTGGCACAGCCAGGTAACAGGGCAGCTCTAAAGACACCAGCATGGGTGGGACCTATAATGTAAGGAAGGTGTCAGTCTTTTTCCACTACATCCACTAATTTTGTTTTCTTAGTAGAGCTAAATCAGCACTTCATAGATGCTACTACTATGAAGTTCCCTTGTGGCAATTCTTATTATTCCATCTGTCAAAACATGATGATTTCACTGTGATGAAAGTATTGTATGTACCAGTATTTCTATGCTGTCAAAGTGACTTGCAGCTGTGGAGACTTGCAAAACCAAAGTAAATAAGGTATAGTTAACCATAACTGGTTTGTTTTTTTTTTTTTTTTTTAGCTATGTTTCTTACTTAGAACTATAATCTTTACTCAGTCATCTTTTGAAACACAATGAAGAAAGTTACCCCAGAAATGTACTGGGGAAAATGAATTCTGTGTACGTGGGTTTTGTCCAGGTTTTTCCCTGGCAGACTATATTGCTGGGTTTGGTTCTTTGAGTGTTTGTGAAGATGTAAAGAAACCTTTTTTCCATTTCCAGATCATCTTTGCTCTTTTGTCTTGTTAAAAGCCCAGAAATCTCCTGAATTATGAATTTCAAGCAACTAATGACAACCATTCTTTTATTGCTGCAGTGACTGCATGATGCTCTTCACTCATACCCAGATGCTTACACAAGACTAAGTCATCACATAGAAGACAGTTCAAATTACTCATTCAGTTAGCCATGTGCACAGAGTAAATTAAGCAAAAGGCCAAACTCTGGCAAAGTGCACTGAACTATATTGAAGAACAGTTCCTCTTTATAAAGAGAATCCCATTGGAACAGATTCCTAGGGCCTAAAAGGAAAATCTGAGCCTGATACATGCATTTGCCTAAATCTGAATCATACCAAGTTTTAGTCTAACTGGCTGTAACTGGTGAATGTTGCATTTGTGTGCAAGCTTACTGAACTGTGTGATCTGATTCCTTAACTTTGGGTTTCTAGAGGTAAGTGAGCACGCTGGACTTTTGGGGAGAATTCCGAAAGGAATGTTGTTTTCTCCACACATAGTTAATGTAGTGATGATGGGTAAATTCACCTATGTTTGGATGCTATTTTGGAAATGCTCATAATTGAAGTACAGTGGTATAATGCAAATCCTGCAGCGCACACCAGGATAGGGAGTGTAAGTCTAACCACTGGGAAGAGTCCAGACTTGGCTGTGAGCAGCAAGTAGGTTTAAAACAGGACTTGCGTACACTGTGGTAATCTACATTTGTAACTAAAAAAGGCATTGGCCTTGTCGGTGTTGTGTTATACTTGTAAATAGTGGTTTGGTCTCAGCAATACTGAATAGGAATTCCCTCAGGAAATAAATTTGTCTACAATTGCTTCTCAAGATCTCGCTATGAAATTTGAGATTTTCCAATTTGAGAATTTTTCTTTTTTTTTCTGAAATTGGATAAAATGTTAAATTTTGGGGATCAGATAGTAGTCTATTGGATTATTTAAAGCATTTTGGGATATAAGGGAGTGGTTTCAATTGGAAGAAAGCTTACCAAGAAAAATCCCTACTAGCTTTATCACTGACCTCCAGTGCCAAGTTAGGTATTTTATACTTCTAAACCAGATACTCTGTGATTGCTATTTGTAAATAACTGGCTTCACTGAGTGGGAGCAACTTTAAACTGGAAGCTGTGGCTGTGCTGATACAGTACTTTTGGCAACCTGTCACCGGTACATTGTCCAGCACAGTATTCCATATAACCAGCTGCAAGGTGCCACTGCCAATTTATGTATTTATTTTATAAAGGCAGAGAATATGAACATTACAGAGAGTCAACAAACTGCGCCACAGCTTCTAGCAGAAACAGACTGGATTGGCACTGGTGTTACTGTCAAAAACCCACAGTATTCACAACCCTTCTTATTTTCTGCTGAAGCAAAGAAATAGGATGCCAGGCTGCTTCCTACCCTCCCGAGGCTTTGAGGAGTCATTCCAGACAAAGTATTAGTGGTTTGCTTTCTGTCTTCCAACTACCAGATCCAAAATAGAACTTTAAAAAAGCATGCTAGACCTCACCCCACAAAAGCTAGATGCCTGCTGAGCAGAAACAAGACAGACAGGCTTTTACATCCCAGCCTTCTAAATGGCTCAGGCATCAGCTTCTGGTTGCAGTTCTAGTAGTTGATGAAGACTTATTGTTACCATATCTCTGTGTTATCTTGACCTATTTCTCAGCCTGTGCAATTGAAACTTGTCTGTAGATGTCACAGGTAACAGCTTACTGCATTTTTTTTTTTGAGTATTTCCCCCTCTCCTTGGTTGAGAATCGTGGAGTTACTTTGGTGTGTATCACGGTGACAACAGTAATGTAGTTGGTTGCTGTAGTTACGCTACACTCTATCCAATTAAGATGATGTTATATCTAATTTAGGCTCTTCATTCAGAAATCAAGGAATGAGCATCTTAGCAATTATTAAATACAAATAGGAACCAGAGATGAAAACGCCTGATATACCTTGGGTATGAACGTGGTAAGACAAGGCAAAATTCCCAAAACTTTCTGTTTGTTTGTTCTGTTTTCTGCACTGTTGGTAGAATATATTGTGCTGCTTACCTAGTTTGATTATTCTTGTCAAGGAACTGCCAGGGTCATGGGAAATACTCAGGGTTAAAGGAAGATATGTCAGAAGGCTGCTAGCAATAATAAGCTTGTTCTGTATGAGCTAACAACCTGCCATGAACATCCCTTAAGCTCAGCCACTATCCTCCTCCTCTTCAGCCTTTGGAGTGAAAAACCTTTTCTGTAGTGGCCTGGGGATTCACTCATTTCTGTGGGAATGGAGGTAGTGATTTGGTGCTTGAAGATGGGGAGAATGAATAGACTCCATAGGCACAGAATGGAATCTATTAGTAAATGAGCAGTTACAGGCATGAGGAAAAGAACAATGGGAAAGGCGATGCAGTAACAAAACAGGAGAGGGTGGGGATGGGCAGGAATGCAGTGCGATTTTGCTATAAAAGCCACCTGCAGACACGCATACAAAAGGAATAAGAACAAGACAGACAAAAGAACACTGGAAGTCAAGGGGGGAAAGGGGAAAATTCAAAGCAAAATAAAATAATAGCAGAGCGTTTTCAGAATCTTAAGAGAAAAAACTATGGCCTGAACTGAAACTGAAAATAACCGTTACGAAAACTGAGAGTGTGAGTGATTAGAGATTACCAGTACAAAATTGCTCCCTTCCCATCCGTAACTGCACTGCCACCAACACGCATCTTTGTTTTGAGTGCATTATACTTAATTATAAGACTAGTGTATAGAATTACAGAATAGTTAGGGTTGGAAAGGACCTTAAGATCATTTACTTCCAACCCCTCTGCCATGGGCAGGGACACCTCCCACTAATCCATGCCAAAGGTTCTGTCCAACCTGGCCTTGAACACTGACAGGGATGGAGCATTCACAACTTCCCTGGGCAACCCATTCCAGTGCCTCACCACCCTCACATTCCTCATAGCCAATCTAAACTTCCCCTGTTTAAGTTTGAACCCGTTACCCTTTGTCCTGTCACTACAGTCCCTAATGAAGAGTCCATCCATCATTGCAAACCCATACTTGTATTCCTACAAACCTTACCAACAGAAACTGCTGGTGCCATTTCTGAAAAATCCTAGATGTGATGAAAGCTGTGAGATTTTAACAATTAGCCTATGCCTGTAAACCAGTTCCTTTCAGAACCTTTTCTCCTTGATAATAAGACTGCTCTCCATTGATGGGACTGAGGCTCATGTTGATCTGAAACTCAAATCCTTGGTCTATATACTTGCTTTTGCTTCTTTGTAGTTGACCTTATGCAGTTGAACTGACCCTCTCTGAGTTTTTTCTCTCTTTGTAGGTGCTCAATTGCCATTGTCATTGTCTTTTAATTTAGCTTCTTTGCCCCTTCAGTTTTGTATTCAACGTTGTGTTTTTCAAGGATACTTACATCCATCCAGGGGTTTATTGCATGCAGGAGTATACAAGGGTATGCCGGGCAACAGCTGGTGTATCAGACTTAGACTGCACACTGTCATGGTTTAAGCCCAGATGGTAACTCAGAACCACACAGCCGCTCGCTCACTTCCTTCTCCCCCTTCCTCCCCCGACTCCCGGATGGATGGGGAGGAGAATGGAAAGAATGTAACTCCCATGGGTTAGTTCACGTACACACATACACTAGTATGCGTGGGCCCTGGTGTGGTAGATGTGTGACAGGAGGGTGCAAGTGCCCCACTGGTATTTATATGCAACTTTTTCTCTGAAAGGAGAGTGGTTACACCTTACACTAGGGGTTATGCCCCAAAACAGCAATCTTCTTGAACTCTTTGGTTTGCTTTATTAATTGTCACAAACGTGCATGGTCTTGTTCTCCACATAATCATAAAATGAAATTTCAGCTCTTGTTAAATTAATGGCACTCTGCAGCAGCATTTCCCCCAGATTAGTACAAGTCCTACACTGAAAAAGTATTCCTATCATCCAATCTGAATTTCTTTGCCTTGCAATGTAACTGATTCGGTACTTTAGCAAGAACAGATGCTTGTAATCTAGCTTCTGTAATGTCCATTATTTTATATGGGTTTTTTTCCCCCTACTTTTCAAATACTTGTCTCTTTTCTGAAGTAAATAATTCCACTTCTTTCAATCTTTCTTCATCTGACAGTCTTTCCAAGCTTTGATCTTACTGTGGCCACTTTGCAACACTTGTACCCTTGCAGTGCAGTTTCTGAGATGAGGTTCCACCCTCAGGAGCACATGGAGTTGTGTTATTCTGTATATAATGGTATTGTAAGTCATCCCTACAAGTCTGTCCTTTATGCTACGCAGACATTTTTTTTTCCTCAACAGTGATGCCCAAGTCATGTGAGTAGTCATGTTTTCCCTAAATGTGATAGCTCTGAGACAATACATATTTTTCATGGCAGTTTATGCTAGCCAGTTATCTGTTCTGTCTCTGCATCGTATCACAAAAACATTCTTGTAACACAGACAACCTACCCGTCTAATCACCATCACAAAAAGGATCTGAGATGAGTGGGATGGCATTTCATCCAGAAAAAAAATTGTTTCTGTTTAATGGAAGTGACAGTTTACAGTGTAAATGCCTGTCATCAAACATACTGTCTTTTGCCTTCCTCTGTCCTATCAAGCAATTGTAGGAGGTAGTCCCATGCTACATGCTGTACTCTTTATTCTCCATCTTGCCACTGAATACAAGTGTCTCTCGGCATACTGACACATACTGCTGTATGTTTTCTATTCACTTCCTACATGATTAACCTCTTGGTCTGTTGCTGTCTTCCATGGCAGAGGTTACATGGTCTTTCACATATAGATATCCTGAGGGGATTCCTGAGGAGAAGCTTTTTTCCCCAAAATAGAAAAATGCTGGACGCAGAAACATCTTCAATTGCACAGTCAGACTCAAAAAGGTATTAAACTCCTTATGACACAGTGGTTCTGGGGCTGTGCTGACAGCATGGAGCACAGGCAAGTGAAGTGTATCCCCTGCTGCAAGTGTTTATGAATCAGCAGGGTTTGTAGTGCTGACTAGTGCCAAAATTCCTGCTGGTTCAAGTTGAAAATTGGCTGCGATAGGATGGCACAGTAACTCTTAGCACCTTGTAGATCTAATTTGAGACACTGATGAGCAAGGTTATTGTGGATGCAGTCTTTATGAGAAAGCATTAGAGCAGGGAGATTCATGAGCATAATGTCACTCATCTGGACATGGGGAAGAAGGTCAAGGAGCCAGGTCATTAAATCCACAGTGCTCTGCCTTTGGTGTGTAGGAAGATTGGTAGTACTGTGGCAAAAGAGGTGCCGGGATCCCCTGCCATCTGAGTCCAGCCGGGAAAGTATATACAGTATTCCTGTAAAAGGACCTTTTTCTTACTAATGGGATGCTGCCAGTTTATGTTTCAATCCATGGGAATACACGTACAGGAATCTTACGCCTGTGAGTTGTTTGGAACTCTGTTCAGGTTACAAATTGGGAAGAGACAGCAGCATCTTTGTATGTCAGTTAAATTCAGGCCCTGGTGACTGAAGTTCCCCACTGTCTTCTAGATCAAGTCTCTGATGCTGTGAGATCAATTACCTGTGCTTGCAGTGATTTAGGAGATGGGGTCTTCATCATGTTTCAGGTTTGGGTTCCTTGTTTCTGGTTAGACTCCAAGTGTGTAGGAGCAGAGTTCTGTGAAATCAGTTGGCTGTTTTACTGCCATCCAAGAGGGTGGGAGGGTGGGATATCACTGGCCTTGTGACTAAACTGGCTAGAAGCCTCTCTTCTGCTTTCCATCTCCCTTGGGCTCTGTGCTGTACTATTGCACTCACATTTTTGCAATATTTTCTGCGCTCTTGCTTTGCACAAGTGCTACAATCTGAAGCGGATTTTTCATGTACACTCTTATTCTGTGACACCACATCTCCTTTTATGAAGGTTATTTGTGTCCTCTGAAAGTTTGCTTTTCCTTCATAATTACTCACAACCTGACAGACTTACAACCCTCTGATAGGATTTGAGACATTGTAATCTCTGGAGCAACCTATTGTGGTTTCACAAACAAGGAGGATTATAACCTCTAAGACGGCAATAAGCAGATGAACTCTTGAGATATCAAGACTCTGCTTTCATATCAATTTCCAGTGCTTGAGTTGCAGGAGGGCAGGGAGCAGTGATGTCTTCTCGCTCCCACCCACAGTGCTGGTTTCCTTCATCTCCTTTTGCCTCAAGTAACAGAGTTGAGAAATTAATTAAACCCACCAGTTACACACACTTTGAGCACTGCAAATATCCTTAGCTATGCAAATTAAGAAAAGAGAAATTCAGCAAATTTGACTTACACAACAGATCTTTTTTTGCCCAGTAAAACGTTCTTTTCCCATAAGGCGTGAGTTGTTTTACAAATCAAACATTTCGTACCTTTTCACAGGAGTAAGAAGAGTCTGCTAAGAAGTACCAGCCAGCTCGGATTCTTTATTTTGCCGGTTTTGTCTTTCACTGAAATTACTTTCCTTCCAGCAATTAATATACTTAATGGGAATGTGCCTATCATAATATTTATTCTGAATGTTTATATGCCTTGTTTATTGTTTTCTCTTGCCATAATGGTTATTGATGACCAATAAGTGTCAATTTTTATGCAGCTTGTATACAATTAAAATTCCCTCACTTCAGGCATTCCACTAGTTTGTCAGCTGTCCCAATATAACAACTCCTTAGAAGAAAAAGAAGAGAGTATAAAAATTATAAAAGCAAACACATTACCTACTTCATATCATTGTCATTTGCTTGTATGTCCAAGCAGTAACTGAGTGGTCCTCTGCATGTATCTTGTGGGTGTAACAAATTGCCTGCAGGATACTCCTGTTGATCATTAGCAAAGGCAATTGAAGAGTTAAGATTTAAGGTAGAGGTAAAGTTGGAAGGAAGGTGCTAAGTCAGCAAAGGTTGAGGACAATCTCACTAGCTAATCATCCAGCTAATGTGAGGCTGGAGAAACACTTCACTTAAGTATGTATCTCATCTGGGCATATCCCAGTGGCACATTCTGTCCTGATATACCTGACCCAGCAATGGAGAAGAGTCTCTCTAGAGGTGGAAATATATCAGTGTGCTATAGTGAAGCTGTAATATCCAGTTATGGATCTCTTCTTTCTGAGCCATGTGTGCAAGTATTATTAATGTCAATGCCATTTTTGTTTTGTTAATGTGGGTAAAGTAAACAAAACTCAGAGAAAAAACTCAGCAGGTTGGTGAGAATTAGAGTTCTGTTCTCAGAGAAATAGCCATAATTTGTTATCTTCAGAATAGCACAGAACACAGTTTACTGATTACAAAGTAGGATGCATGTTATCTTGTTACATAGAATCATGGAAAATACAAATGACTGGCTTTTCAAGAGATTACCTCATTTATTCCACACTCATCTCTGGAAGGATTGTCTGCTAAAGAATAGGAAAGTTTTCAGGCTTGTCATAGTAAACCATTAGATGTCTCAGAAACTCAGCCTTTCTGAACATATCCCTCTTGAGGCTTGACATTTCATATCCTCTCATATATCTCATATCTTGCAGGATCCCTACTTATTTATGCACCCTCGCATACCATTTCTTCCCTGGCATCAGCGTGGTGTTGTTGATCCGTTTCTGCCTTCAAGCCCCTGAATTCCAGAAATCCTTTTATGTCAGACTGCTTTTTTCGCCTCATTCCTAGCCTGTGTTCACTTAGGTGGTTCTTATACATAGAACCTTGTGCATCATTTAATAGGATATGGCTTGTTTTTTTCACACCATTTTCCAAGCTTTTTAGGATCTTTCAAATTCCAGTTTTGTCCTTTGAGGCCTTTGAAACTCTTTCCAGTTTCGTGTTGTCCGCAACTTAATGTGTACGTAGACTCTGTCCCACTGTCCTTATTAATGAAAGTATTGCACAACATTGGAGACATGAGGAATCCCTGCAGAACTCTGTTCAGTACATCCTTTCATTAAAAAACCAAAACCGCCAACCAACACATGAGCCACTGGTGGATTATTCTCTGAATACAGTTTTTAGACCATTTTTCACCTACCTGCTAGAAACAGATTCTGAAATCTTATTAAAAATCCAGATTTGTTATATCTACAGCTTTACCCCATACAAAGGACCTGTTACTTTTTTTTGTGGAAGGAAATTGTTTAGGTTTAGCTCCATTTGTTTTTGACAAAGCTCTATTAGTTGTTACTCATTACCATGTTTTGACTAGATGCTATAAGAAGTGTCATGAATTAACTATTGACTTCTACTCCTTCCTCCCTTCCTCTCCCCTTTTCCTTAATTAATGAATTAAATTATTACTTAATTATTTTAATTGTGTTCTTTCTCCTCTTCTAAGGCTTGACAGCACACCTTTGGTTTTGACAGTTTTACAGAACTTCATCCATTGAGGGAGTTCTTTATGATAATGGCATTTAAAGGACTCAAGACCTTTTTCTAAGCTTTCAGGATGAATTCTTCTGGGCCATTGAGTAGAAACACATTGTAATTTTTTTTCTAAGTGCTCTTGAATCTGACTTTCTGTCCTCATGTGTGACCCCTTCCTTTTCTGGTGCTTAATTTGGGATAGTTGCTTGAAACTATTTTAGTGAATGCTGAGGCACCATCTTCTAAAAGGGACAATTTGATTCTTGTAATCTTCAGGTGTTAGCTTTGAATAGCTAAAAATCAAACAAAAATCTCCAGGAGACAAAAGTTTCCTGGAGTCCTACATATGATTCTCATTTAATCAACACCAAGCTTTTCATAAGCGAGCATTTACATGGGCCACAATAATTTGAGTTGGCCTTGTATGTAGAATAATAGCTTAACATTTAGCTGCTTAGTTATGATGTGTTCCACATTGTTATTTCAATAATTGCTAAAAGTAAAATTATTTTCTATTTAGATAGTATTGTTGTATCCAAATAAACACACAAGGGTTTCAGAGGAAAAAACTAGGTGAGACAGAACATCAGACAAATAGCTGCTTTTGAAAAAGAAAATGCTATCTTTGGAGGCAAGGTATGGTATATTTCTAACTTAGCTCTTATTTTTAGCCCATGTAATTTTCTTTAGGCCTCTGTAGGGAAACTTGAAATACAATAATGCAAGCAAAGTAGACTAGATCTTGTAAGAGTAAATGTAAAGCTGTTAGATATCCATCTCATTTTCTTTAAAGCAAATAATTTCTAACCATGCAGCCTAGCAAAGAGGTTATTATGGTACCTTGCAGACAGGTGGTGTGACTACAAATTACATATCCTGTTAAGAGAGCTTGAGATTCTCAGCAGAAACAAAACATCCTTAAGCCCCTGTATGACTTAAGAGGCATTGGAAGCCTTGTCAGCTTCCAGTGTTCACAGGTCTTTCTAGTCATGGCATTGTACCAAGAGTGTGACAGATATTTAGGTGGTAACTCTTGCTGTGTGCTTGATATTGGTCACAAACCAATTCCTTGTTTGTAATATTCTCATTGCTCTCAAATGGTTCCTAGTGTGGCCACTGATGAATTTCAGCAATAACTCTCTTTTATGCTTAGGCACTAGAGACAGGAAGAAAGAAAAAATGGAAAAAAAAACCTCCCAGAATTAAAAAAAAAAATAAAATTCCTTTTTGCACTTCAAATTGTGAATTTCAGAACCTAGAATGAGAAACAATGAAGGAATATCTGCCTATTTTTTTCTGGAATGATCACCCAGGTATTTACTAGAGGAAGGGACTTATTCCTATTTTTAAAATCTTATTTTAAATGACAGTTTTGAAAGGAGATGATCATAATGTTACCAGATGCTATTTAATTTAGTGTTCTCAATAATCTTCAGGATCATTCAGAAGTATACTGAGTGACTTAAGCTTCCTGTTATTTGATCTTCCCTACTGATGATGTACCTGCCGACCTATTGAAGGAAGTGCCAAGTAGATCTGAGAGTGGAGGAAAACGAGGACAGAGAAAACCCTTCCACAATTAGGACGTAGGCAGTCCTGTATCAACAGAAACTTTATTTTCCTTTTAACATTTCAGTAATGTTCCAATTCTATTTTGAACCTTCAGACTTAAAAGGCAACTGCAATAGCTTCTATCTTAACACCCATGTTATTTTAAGAACCTCTTATGTGCAATTTCTGTGATCAATAACGACCATGCACGTACACTGACGTGCAGCATAAAGATGACCTAGTTCTATTTTTGCATTCTAACAGCCTTTTGTAGAATGGTAACTCTACTGTTAAAGGAACAATGATAAACAGACCTTTAAATAAAGGAGAAAATCCTATTGCTTAAAAGAAGCAATTCCAGTGGCTTTTAAAGAAAATTCAGCCACCTGAAGAGAAGTTGAGATTATCCATCCTATTACCACCTTTTTGCTAAAATGCAAACATTTTCTTCTAAAAAGTCTTTATTGAAAGCAGTCATCAAAATAACTGCAGTAGACTAGGCACAGGTCACTGTTCCCCTGAGAATAAGGCATAGTGGTTTGTGTTATCATACCAAGTTGCCTAGTCAAGAATGCTCTCCAAGATATGCAGCTGACAGGAAGGGAAAGCTGGAAAAAGCCTCTACCTGTCCAGTGGCGAAATCAGAATGTATTACTCCTGCTCATGCACCTTCATCATCTTTCCCCCTGCTATGCCAGAGGTAAATCTAAGACCTGAGGTTCTTACAACTGGAGAATTGTACTGTGTTGCCAGGTTTCTTTCAGAGCCTTTTCTTTCTTTATGCTTATTTCTGTTCTACATTATCCTAAGTTAGATCTCTTTCTGTGTCTCACTCTTCCCCTTAATCTGTGCTGGGAGATAACCACTTGGCTCTGTGGCATCTTCACCAGTGCCTTCTCCAAATTTATAGCTGTCTGTGCTACATCTCCTTGAAAACCACCTCCATTGCAGGTATCTGTACTAGCTCAGAGAGGCGGGAATGGGATATCGATCCATGAAAACATCTTCAGCTTAACCTTCAGTCCTCACCTTATGTCTGGAGAGCCAAGTTAACTGGTTCTGGAGCCATCCTCATCCCCTGCTCTGTTTCTTGTTCCTTCTAGTGGCTGCATTTAAGGAGATAGTTAAGCAGGAGAAAGATACGCTGTTGTCTCTGCATACTACACAGGTTGCTCCTCCTTCTCTGAGAAGGTGAGAAATTATACATACCAGTACTTTGGGGCTCTGAATAACTACAGTGCCATGCTAGCCTGAAGCTGCAGGAACAGGAGTACTTCCATTGACACAATTGTGTCCAGAATGACCACACCAGACACATTTCCCATCTACTTTCTTTTGTCCTCTATTCTCACTTGTGTCTGCTTTGCGAAAACAAAATTATGCCACCCTTCTATGGCATAACAAGGAAATGAGGGGAAAAATATGATTCCCTTCTAATTGCTGCTAAGTTAAAGGTGTCTTGCTCTTATGTTTATAACATAAATTCCCCCAGCATGAGTCTACAGCAGAGAAGCTGGCCTCTATTTGTTGGACTGTTTCAGTTTCTTTCCTTTTCTTTGCAATTAAACTGAAAAAGATAAAAAAGAAGTCTCAGCTTCTAGGTTATTTCTTTTATGGCTTCTATTTGCTTACTGTTCATTCTTCTCTTTTAACCATTATAAATTGGTGCATTGTATAATCAGTAAATTGAGGCAAAAGTATGAAAGTGTAGATGTGGTATTTTGAGAACCGTCTGTCTTATTAAGGGTGAGGTTTTGGTCAGTGCTCAGTCTTTACTTTGCTCCCAGTGAAGCCGAGGCTTTTCAACAACAGCAGAGTCAGCCAAACATCTCTAAAGCTTTGTCTGGATGTATTTTATGAGCACTTACTTTAATGGAGTTAGGCTAGTATTTAGAAACTGAATTGCAGTAATTTAGAAGATCTTCTGTAGTGATACCTCATCACTGTTAAATGCACAAATGTGCTGATTCTGAACTAGATTCACAGTACCTTTTGTACCCTCAACATACTGTACATGTCAGTGTGTTTACTTGCACTCCACATTGCCAGTGTGCTCTAACCTCACACAGGAGCCCCATACCTCACTGAGAATGTCTCACACCATGCAGCTGTTTTGACCTTCCTGGTAATACCAATTTACTGAGTTTCTCTTTCAAAGCTGTATTTTGTAATGTGGTCACTGCAAAGTGACTCAGATCAACAACCCTTCTCACAAGAGCCACTGGATAAACATGTGTTGTTAAATTAATTCTCAGTCCCTTGCAAATGAACGTGGGTTATGTTTGCACTGATGCCTTGGAGATGGGGGTGGTTGTTATCCCCTGACATTTCCCTGAGCTCTGTTTCTATCTTTCAGTAAGCCATAGGAACATTGTTTTGAGTCTGGTATGTAACTGCTCTCACTGGTCTCTGTATTCATGCAGTATTATCTTTCCTAAATGAGGCAATGCACTAATGACTGACATTTCTGACTTAGGGATTTTACTTTGTTTGTTTAGTTACAATCCCAATAAAATGCTGCTGTCTCATAGTCCTTTCTCTCTTAGTGGAGTAAACTGGGTAGGTTTACTGAATGTGAGAACCCTTTGAAAACTGGGCTTTTCCCCTCCTGATAAATTGATACTCAAACAGAAATACAGGTGTGGGGTTTTAATGATTCGTTGCAATGCTACTAAGTCAGATGTGAGTTCCTTTAAGAACCATGATTAGCTGATACAAGATGACGAATGGGGTACTGGGACAGTTTATTTAGCAATGATGATGATTGACGTTGTTGGTGAACTCAAGTGTGTCTTGGCAAGAGAACAATAATCAGAACAGATTTGGAGAGCCTGTCCAGTGCTACCTGTTTAAAGTAAACTGTCAGAAGGCAGGCTGGATAGGGACACAGTTTATGTCCCTCTATAACAGGCCTTTTTTTGTCAGTTCTGCCTTCTTATTAGCTGAACTGTTGTCACCCAATGGACCTTCACAGTGCAGTTCTTAATCTCACAAATAAGGTACAGGCCCAAAAGGAAAAGTAAAATTGATGCTTCTATTCTGAGCCATTTCTAGTTACAACCTATTACTCTGCATACATTATTTTTAATGAATTGCAGAGTGCCTCTTTAGCTTTTTCGGAATGTCTTCCAAGAACAAGGCTTTGTGGACTCCTGCCAGGCACGCACGTGTATGGTTTGTACGCTGCCCTTCTCTTGCTGGTAGCAAAACTGTTTTGGCAACAGCCTTTCAACACTTCCTCTAATTGCGTCTTACTCCAAAGCTTGCAAAAGCCAAGGTCTCAGCCCTCTCTGCCCTAATATCAAGTCTGGTCAGGTGCTGAGGCCTTTTCATTTATGATAGCTTAAATGAATAACCCTTGGAAGAACTGAAATTCAAGGCACAGCAATAGCACCAGGAGCTAGGCACAGGGGCAGGTTTTCATCCCTAGGACTTCGCTCATGAGCAGGAAGCTTCCTGTGCAGCTGAGTGAAGCAATGAACTCTTGCATTGTTACATTGATGGTTATGAAAGCTTTCCTATGCCTAGTATTTATTTGTTCCTGATGTGTAAGAATTTGCCAGGCAGAAAAAGGCAGTCCCTGCCCCAAGGGGACCCTGCTGGAAGCTCTGATATTTGGGTGCCTGTGAACTTCCTCTGTGACCAAGGAATACGTCCTTGTGTTAATTCTGTCAATTCATGTTACTGTACAATACATGTTACTGTAAAATAAACCCTGTTTACAATAACAAACCATTACTCAAACTTCCCACAGAAACTCAATATGCTTTAAATGTGTTTCCCTTTGTCTTGATTATATTTTACCTCCAACTTTAATCAATGCTACTTCAGGAAAATTTTGTGTTATATATTTACAGCCAGAAACACTGTAGTTAATAGTTCATTTCCAGTATAATTGAAAATAAATCTCATAGCAATAATCTACTCTTCCCTTCTGTATCTTGATTATGGATTTTTGGACCATTTCCTAATATTTTATGTAATGTTTCTATGACCTATTAAACAACTGTCTTGTTTCACCCAAGGTAATTCTTACTCCTAGTTGTAACGATGCTTTTGGTCTATTGCTAGCGTAACCTGCCCTTTTCTCTCTTTGCAAGGAGAAAACAAATAGATGTTTAGTTAACCAAAAGTAATGCACTCAGAGTCCAGTACCCCAGTTCCTGACTACACCCCAATGGCCTTGTGTACTCATGGTGAAGTCACCAAAAGACTTGCAATGCAATCAGTTCATCTAGCATATTTTTTAGAAACACTTCATATGCTTCTGCCAATTTTTTTGCGTTTGCAGATGGGCAGTTGTTTTAATACAACAATGTTTTTTCATGCTAACTGGTCTGTACAAAGCATCTTTACAGCAGCTAGTGTGTGCTCATTGCACTGGTCTGGCAGAATGGATTCATGTATGGTTAGAAAATGATACTATCATGAGGAAGCTTAGTAGGACTGTTTCAGTTTTCAGTGGGAAATAATGATTGAAATATATTAAATGAAGGGTGGATGATATCCTACAGCATTGTTTTATCAAATAGTTGGAGACAAAAATCAAGTTAGACAAAAGTTTATGAGCAAGGGAACAGCAATAATGTCTGCAAGACAGGGGGGTCTGCCATCCTAACACAGCACATTGAGCAATCGAGCCTTTCCTCATCCAGTACAATCCAGAGACAATGTAATTTTGTAGCCAGAAACTCAGATGAATATATTAGAGCTTGTTTTCTTAATGCACAGAAAGTGTATGGACAAGTAACACACCCCCACCCCCCCCTTTAAAATCAGCAACAAGATATTTTTGATTAAATTTTGTACGTAGAAGAATCGCTTCTATCTACAGCGAGCCCCTGGTGATTTGTTAAATCATTCAGTGCTTAGGGGAGCTCACGTAAAAAACCTAAATAAATTAAAACATTTTGAAACAGTTTTGCCTCTTGTTAAATACCAGTTGTCCTTGCAATGTGGAGTGAGCAACTGAGTATAGGACAACACTGTACACAGAAACCGGATAGGGCATCAGAACAACTTTTCAGTACTCCATCTATTTTATGTTGGGATTATTAAATGCTCCTTAATGACAAATCTTTCAGAAAATTGCTGGGGAAATAAGAGGATTATGTACTTACACAATGTATGTATTTCATTCAATGCTGTAGATATTAATGGTGCAGTAGCCATGTAGAACATGGAAACTAGAAGTGTCCAGCTTCTTTTTATATTCTTATTAAGCTTTTATTTAAATCTTTGCCATGGAAGAAACATGGATGTGTTTCCAAGCTGTGGCAAAATTCTGTGGTTTGCCTGCAGTAAGAGTAAGGTGGAGAAAGCTGTGCAACTTAGAATCCCATGTGTAAATACCATAAGAATGCCTCCTTGTGTGTCAACAGTTATTGCATTTATTGAAATAAATGGCAAGATCTTTCACTCTTCAGATTAGAGACAAACCCAGAAGGCAAATAAATATGTGCTTAAATGCCAGTTATGAATTTTTTTGTCCTTGGTGGGACTAAAGAATATAATAGGACTTTTCTGTCTCTTTTATTTGAAATTCAATAAGAAAAGCATAAGGCTTTTTCTGTTATGTTTTTCTGTTGTTTTGGAGTTTTTTTTTCCTCATGGGTGGATGATCACCTTTTGCTTAGCAATTCATTTTCACAAAATAATAGAAACACAAAGGGCTTTTCTGTAATTTATTATACATGCATCAGTCCACTTGACTAGAGATTAGTGAAAGAACCCGACCTTTATTATGGCAGAGGGAATATAAGTGGGGGACAAACTTTAGGTTGTAGACACTCCGTCTTGTACATGTATTTAAAGATATATTTGGTTTAGAATGTTAAATACTGTCACTTCCTAGCAAAGTTTCCTTACAGAATAGTGCTTATTCATATCAGCACTTGGGCTTCAAACTGTGCATTTAAAACAAAGGCTTGAAAGATTTTGCTTAGCTTAAGGCATCACCATTGAAATGAGTCCAGAGAAGGGCAGCAAAGCTGGTGACAGGGCTGGAAGGCATGGTCTGTGAGGGGTGGCTGAGGATTTTGGGCTCCTCTAGTTTGGAGGCAGGGAGGCTGAGGGGTCATTGCTGTGGACACGCTTCCTGAAGAGGGGAAGTGGAGAGGGGAGGTGCTGAGCT
The DNA here is from genome assembly GCA_002631895.1 of Agapornis roseicollis. Lineage (NCBI taxonomy): Eukaryota > Metazoa > Chordata > Aves > Psittaciformes > Psittacidae > Agapornis > Agapornis roseicollis. Next base: position 37,960 of record NDXB01006374.1, on the reverse strand, counting down.
GTTCTGGTAGCCAGTGACAGGATGCATGAGAATGGTTCAAAGCTGTTCTAGGGCTGGTTTAGACTGAACATTAAGGAGCTTTTCTTTACAGAGGGAGTGGTCAAACACTGGAACAGGCTTCCTAGAAAGGTGGTCAATGCCCCAAACCTGTCAGTGTTTAAGAGGCATTTGGACAGTGTCCTTGGTCAGCCCTGAATTGATCAGGCAGTTGGACTAGATGGTTGTTGTAGAGCCCTTCCAACTGAAACAGTCTAGTAAGTATGAAAGACAATACATTTAACACCTATTTTCCAGAAATATTTTTTGGCAAGTGAACTACACACTCTGTGACAGAAGATATTAGAATACAAGGCTTTTCTATGTAGTGAAGGTGAAAACAGGTGCTGCGATTTGTAATGAGTTATTCTGCTAGCAGCAAGGTTGCTGACTTTAACATTCATTTTATACCACTCTGCTTGAGGAGCCACGTTGCTCAGCCACTGGTGTCATATAGTGTATAACAGGGCAACACAAACACTACAAAGGAGGGACACAAGCAGTAGTTTTGTATTTTAAATCAGAAACTGTAAAATGTCAGCTCTGGGCAAGAGTACATGTGAGTTAGAAGAGCCTCAGCATACAGATATTTTAGCAGGGTCAGCTGTGTCTGGAAGAGCACAGCACTGGTGCTTCTAAAGCCAAGCCATCTAGGTCAGATGGTCACACAACCTTGTCGTGTATATAGACACATTATTCATGTGACGTTCAAGGCCAGTTGAGGGCAGGAAGGGACAAAGCAGGCTTTCAACTATAATATTTTATTCTCCACAAGGGAACGGACCTGTTTGATAAAAAGCATTTGAACACAAACATCTAAAGCCATCCCACACAATCACACTATACAGGCACATAAGTCCTTTTCTGGATGAAGACCACATATCCCCAGTCTCATCCCTGATGGTGGATCATTTTCATTGTATGCAGTGGGGTTTGGAGAAAGACCCAGGTTTCAGCAGTACTGCTTACAGAAATTGCTGTTTTCAGGATCCAGGCCTATGCAGTTCAACCTTCAACCACGCAAACTGATTATGCAGGGAAATAGCCAAGATTTGCATGAGGCACTGGAAAACATGTTATAAAATTTTCATATAACCTCCTCCGAATCACTTTAGTTCGTACCTATTTTTAGGTACAATTCAGTTAAGCAATATCAGAGCCAATATCAACAGCACAAAATGATACAGCTGTGCATAGCCATAAGTAACAGTACCTGTTCATAATCCAAATCATTATCTTCTGTATCTTATTGTTGCAATTGTTTCCAAAAACAGAATTGAGAGAGATGAGCTAAAACTCTGAAGTTTCAAGCGATTATCATACATTAGCAGCAGTTTTATGGGAACCAACCACCCACTCCTACATTTGTAGCTGTGTAATACTGAACGTGTTTAAATGTGTTGATAGATTGTAGCCAGGGATTGTATATGTGCCTGGTTCATAGAAAATCTCTGTTTTGACAGTGTAGTGGATTTTACATGAGAACAATGTTGTCAGTAGGAGAAAGGGTTGAAAGCTCTGGATGCTGAGACTGTTGTTATTTTGCCCACTGTGGTTGCTCTACAGGCAGGGTTGATACTCTGCATGTATTTTATGAAAGTGATTTGAAATCAACTGTGGCCACTTTGATTTTAGGAAGAAATCCTGATATATTTACTCTAGAAAAGAGTAAACTTTTTCTAAGTAAAACCCCCAGGAGTTTTGACCCTGTAAGGAAGGCCTGTTTGACCCTGGATAATCAACAGTAGGCATATTTGACAGCCCTGTGGCTTACTGACTGTAATAGACTAGGATGCTTCTAGGCTTGTGTATAGGAAATCTTTAAACTTTTAGTTTTGGTGGAACACAGCTGTAAACAGTGATTGAATGTTGTAGTCATGGGATGAATTAAAAACGCCCATAGCAAGAATTAAAAATACATAGCCTGGAAAGATTAAGGTAACATCAGTGGTTGCTGGGGAAGGTTAGAAACCCTCTTGAGAGCAAGCCAGTTGAATCCCAGGTTCAGAGTTAAAAGTGTTAATGAAAGGTAGTAATTCTGAACAAATGCAAAGGCGTCTGATTTGTTAAATTCTGAAATCACTTCTATTTTCTGAAACATCTGAAGCTAAAGGCATCTGTGCAAAGACCCAAAGCCTTGTAATAAAGCTTCAGGCCCATGGTTCAACACTGGTGAGTCTCAAAAGAATTGTTCTGATTTCAAAATAGAGTGCAAGTAGAACACCCTATTGAATGTCAATTAAATACAAATATCATGACCCTCATGTAAGTAAAATACTAAGTCTTAATTCTAGCTGTTTAAAATTAGATCAAATTCAGTTGTGAATTCATGTTTTCCTGTAGTTGTATCAGCGAGAGGAAAACAAAACAGAAATAAAAGTCTATGGGCAATTAAATTATAATTGCTGCTGACATTAATGACATTTATTATTCATGGGTTTTCCCCCACTCCTAAAAGCATGAATCATTAGTAATATTTTTCATTCTTCAAGAAGGGTGAAATGAGGACTAAAAATTTAAATATTATAAATTCATGTAAATACATTTTTCTCTTGTCCCAAGTCTTCAGAAACAGACTATTTCACAAGATCCCTAAAGAATGCCGTTGTTTATCTCTTCGTTGTTCTCAGTGTGAAACCCATTGGGCTCTAATCCTGAACACATTAAAACCCGTGGAATCAGGCCTGCATCCCAAGAATCGGATGCTCTCAGAAGAGTAGATTTGCAAAGCAGTCTGGTGGAGGCAGGCATCCAGCTCTCGTGGAATCTGTGATTTGGAGCCTCAGCTAAAGCTGGTCAGAAATGCTTTGAGTGCAGAATGCTGATTTGTGAAGATCAAAGTATTACCCGGGGGCAATTTGGTTTTAACCAAAGGCTAATGAAAAAATGGAGAGGTTTTGAAAGTCGTATCAGTCTCTGTCAGCTTATGTGCCAAGCACCTCTGCTGCCTGCCTGGCGAGCTGATGGGGAAGCGAAAGCTCAGAGCTGCTCCCCAACTCCCTCCTCTTGTGTGGCACAGCTGAGGAGCTGCCTGGTAGCTGCCCAGCTCCTGGCTGTTGTGCAGCTTTTCTGCTGCAGTGATGTGGCACTGGGATTTTGGCTTTCCAGTATGCAGTTCTTCAGCAGTTAGCTGCCCAGCTGTGTCCCGTCCAGTGAGGTGCAGGACAGCCAGAGCTTCAGTGCTGGACTGGCCTTCCCCAAACAGTGCCAAAATACTTAGTTTTCATCCAAATCAGCAGTAAAACAACTTCAGAAGTTTTAAACCCCTTCCAAGTGCAAAGCATAATCTGCTCTCCTTACTTTGTTACTTTTAGTTGTAATTGTTGTGGGCTTTTTTCTGGTAGTAAACAACAGCAAGGGATGAATATTCAGTGATTGCTGAGCAATAATACGTATCTGGAATTTCCATGTCTTGCAGCTACTGTCTCCAGAACAACCCCAAAGTACAGAACATATTCTCCTGGCAAATGCATAAGCAGAAAAAAAATTGATATAAGCAGAGTTGCATTGTATTTTGAAAATCTGATTACAGTGGAAAAGCATTCTTCAGCAGCTGCAGTTTGAATGGGAAATAACCCAGCGTTCTGCAGACCTTTACAAGTTCAGCCTTTATGTCAGGTATTGCTAATTCAGTTGTCACAAACAGACCCCAGACCTGTGGCTGATCTGTATCATGAGTAGAGGCTTCAGTTTAGCTTTTTGTAAGCTCCAAGCTTGATCTTACACCATCCCCCATAGTCCTCAGCTGCCTGACAACTTCTGTTTCCTCACAAGCAAACGGCTGCTTGAAAAAACCCCTTCGTGCAACTGAGATAGTAAGGATAATAAGAAGGTAATCTTGGCAATTAGAGTTGCTTACACATTCAAAACCAGAGCCTGTCTCTATTCTAGGAACCCCACTGTGCCACGCTGGCTGATGGAGAAATGATACAGACTTGCTGTTTATATGCACACTACGTACATGTATACATGACTGAGAAGAATGTCTTTGCTCTATATGCGTATAAGCAGCAACACTGTAGAGTGTTGCTCACTATACAGAGAAGGGTATGAGAATAATAAGAAAACATTTATGACCTATAGAGCTCAATAACACCAGCAACCCAGACTCCAGCTGTAGCTGGTCACTGTGTAATGCCACTTGCTCACTGGTTTGGACTCCTTTCCAGTGAAGCTGAGCTCCTGATTCAGAGCAGCTGGCAGGGCAGCATACATTAAATTGTAACAGAGAAAGGAAAAACAGGGGGTGACAGTGTCTGATCCCATAAGCCCTCAGAGAAGTCAGGCCTCTTGCAAGCAGGGAATGAAAAAGACAAACATGAAAGAAACTAAGTCTTTCAATTCAGATTTTACTACTTGAAAGTGTGTGAGAGGGCTTGTCCGGACTCCATTGTTATTAGAAATAAAGAATGACAATAATTAACAAGGAAAAAATATCATAGAGAGTATTCGAAACTAGAAACTGACTTTCTGAAACTCGTTTTCTTTCTTACTATCAGTTTCCTTCCAAGCAGCTCTTCTGTAGGTGAGAAAGTACTCTGCGCTTACAAAAACTGTTTCTATATTCCATTAAAGACAAAGATGTAATTGTGTCATTAAACTTCATTACTTTTCTGAAGCTAACATACAATTCCCTTTGTTGTGGACACACTGGAGTAGTAGTAGAGGCTGTTTGCAGCTAGACTCTACACCAATTGTTATGAAATGTACTATTACCCTTGTAGATCAGTTACTGTAAGGCAGGAGTTTCTCTGATTCTTCAAATGTTGCCCTTTGTAGCTCAGTCAAAGATCATCTCTGCTTTCCTGTTAGTGTAAAAGGTTATGCACTGGTGGGAGTGGTAAATGGAGGGAACACATAGCCCAAATGACAAGTGGGTTTTATTTGTACCCTGTATAATCTTAGTAGATTTTGACTAGGATCCCATAAACCAGGATGGCTTTGTTTCACAGGCCCATAGGAGTAATTTTCATGGCCTCATGTGCCCACGTTAGCAGCGTAGCTGTGTTTAGTTGGACAGTTGGATGTGAACCTAGTCATCATTGTGCAGTGCAGCCCCTTGGTTAACCTGGGAGCACTGCGGGGACCACAAGATGAATGTGCTGCGTTTTGGCAGTACTCTGCTCCCCAGAGACAGTGTAGGGGAGTACTGGGTTCCTCCCAATTCTGCTGGGCTACCTGAGTCCAGAGCTGCTCGGGTCCTTGAATCCCCCCACAAGAACAGCAGTGGCCAAAGGGTCGGTTCAGGGCTGTGGATGTGAGGAAGCACATTGGCCAGGGGCTACAGGCTGCAGAGCAAAGTATTTCAGTGATGAAAGGCTGGGTAGCTGAGTGGGAAGGGAGCCAGCTGGGCTTTCTCTTCAACTAGCATACACAAGAACATGTGTGTGAGAGTTATTTTGATGTGGTCAGAGTCACAGTAACCAGTATTATACCTGTTGCAATGGTGTAAATCTACATTTTTCCCAATTTCTTTCTTGTACATCTTTTCAAAAGGAGTGACAGGAGAAGAACAGTCTAAGAGAAAGGCAGGCAGTGCAACTCTGGCTCATAAGGCATTGGTGCAAAGGAAATGCAGGATGGCTTTCTGGAAGCCCCAGAGGAAAGGTTGCCCAGGCTTTTTTTGGCTCATTATGCATACACCAAGTCCTCTGTCCCTGCCTGCCCCACAAGCAGGTCCTGCTGTGGGAAGAAAGGAAGCATGGGTTCCCTATGCCTGCTGGGGGCATTGGTGATGCATCTAAAGGGCAAAAGGCTCCTATGTTTGCCAGAGATCATATTTTATTGTCCCTACAAGTAGCTGGTAGGAGACAGGGGAGAATTGCATTCAATTCTCCCACATGCTGTATATTTGAAGAAGTATCATGTAAAAGCTGATGAAAAAATACCACTTTATTTCATTTTTTTTTTTTATTTAGTTTCTTTTTCCCATTAGCTGCTGGTTTTTACACCCAGAATTGCAAGCACTCAGCTCTTTCTGAAATAACCTTTTTAAGAAAAAGGGTATAAAAAGGGTTATGAGCATAAACCAAAGCCTCTCTAATTAATACCTCAGAGAAATATATTTATTTAATGGTTTCTTAATGCCAGTGTCCTAATATTATACTGAAAGATGTTAAAATCCCTGCTACTTTGACTTGACTGATAGAAAGAAAGGAAACGTACTCTGTCACCTACAGTAATCATCCCACTTAAAATGGAATTGTTTTCCATATTTACATAATGTGCTGGTAGTCTGCATACTCTCTAATTGTAATGGTGCTTATAAGCCATTAATCTTTAACAAGGTTATTGGCATTACGTTTTTATTCCAGGAACTCAGCTTTCTGTCCAGACCTTCCAAAAATTTAATGGTAAATTGAAGTATTAATGCCCTTAACATTTAAATACACTTAATACACTTAAATAGCACAGAGACTGTGCTATTTCTATTAAGAATGCCTCTGATTTACAAGCAGTTCTAGACTTAAATATGTAGTGGTTTCCATTCAAACAAAATGAGGGAACAGTTCTGTCTCTTTTGTACCTGGCCATTCTTGATACAAGTTGAAATAGTGTCCGAGGATTAAATAGTCCGAGGCTTCCACTAAATTCAGCTGGAAGAGTTGGATTTATTTGTTAGTAACTGTACATAGAAAGCAAGATGAATTACCCTAGATAAAACAACAGGAGCTGCCAGCTCCAAGCTGCAGAGGAGTCGCCAGGGCAGCAGAGAATATTCTTCCAAACGTTTTAATAAAGGGAGCAGTACTGATTAATCATGTCACTTGTGTTTTCAGGGACATAGGCTAATAGAGAACCAAATGTTAGGAAAATATGTTTCGAGGGAAGGACAACAGAAAGATCAGAGGAATGCATCCACTGACAATGTTGTGTAGAGATTTAGAAGAAAATAGGAACAAAAGAAAAGCAAATGAAAACCACACAAATAATTATTTTTAAAGGTCATAGCAATAAAAGAGGAATAAAATGAACAAACAAATGAAAAAAAAAAACCAAAACCCAGCCCCCTGACATTGTGTTTTCCTGTGAAAAGCTATTGCAGGTGTTGAGGGGTTGCTTGTAAATGACAAAATGGCAGAGTCATCTGTGTCCTTAAGTCATCATGTGTAAATCGAATAAATACTGAAAATCTACTCTGACAGTTTCTCATCTTTAACACTGGAATTTCCTAAACCATCACTTGTCACTTTTAGAGGCACTTCCTTCTGCATCCCTTCAGGCTAATGACCCCTGTTACCAAATGAACTGGGAATTTTGAAGGCAGCAGGATGTCAACAAATGCAGGCAGAGATGGCAGCCAGGCAGAAGGAAGAGGATCCAGCACATGCTATGTGCTGAGCATTACCACACTGACACTAGCCAGCATCCCTGTGGAGACTTTTGTTTCAGTGCAGGAGTTGAAAAACACATATTCTGTATCCGACAGAACAGAGTTTCATTTGAAAGATTTAATGAGCTTCAACGTCTTACAGAAGAACAGGAGGGCTTTTTTTTGTTGTCAGAATGATTTATTAGTAATTGTATATATTAACATTTTTAAATGTTCAATAATTCCTTCAATATACCTCATAAATTAATCTTAATAAATATGCAGTAAGAATCAGCTTACCCTTGTAAGTGACATTTAATAGCTTACAATAGCTATAATTTACCAAGATACCTTCTCAGAGTAGTTTAACTCTTAGTGAGCCCTAGGGAAAGAGCTAACCTCTCAGCCAGAAAGTGTGCTGTAAGAAAACGGGCATGAATTTATTTCTTTTCATATTTCCATAGATTTATTTTCCTAACTTTTCATAACTCACATGTATGAGAGCAGCCATCAAATGGAAGAGGATAAATATGTTTCACTTTAATCTGCTGTACCTATCACCTTCAAATTCACAAGTACAACTTTGAATTATTTTTGTTTCTTTAATNTTTCTTTTCATATTTCCATAGATTTATTTTCCTAACTTTTCATAACTCACATGTATGAGAGCAGCCACCAAATGGAAGAGGATAAATATGTTTCACTTTAATCTGCTGTACCTATCACCTTCAAATTCACTTTGAATTATTTTTGTTTCTTTAATACAATTTAAAAACATATCATTACTTAATTGTACTGTGTGAGTTGACTTGGACTAATGTGAATTAAAGGAGGAAAGATTCCCAGCAATTCTGTTTCTCTAGGAGAGTTACAGTGCTCTAGACCAACTTTTAGTGGGGACTTACCCAAGACTGACATGTGATGATGGTGGGACCAGAGTCTGAAAGGAAGTTGTGATTTGAGATAGAGATTCCTTCAGATATCTTGGCCTCATATACCTTAAGATCTGTTGATACATGATCTTCACTTTCCAAAATCTGTTGTGATGGATAGTTCTGCAAAACTGATCCAGGGTAACCTCTAAAGAAAACTGGAGATCACCAGGAGAGAGGCTGTGTCAGCAGTATGAATTGCTTGGGGTAATGCAGATACCGAAGACATTTTTCTGGCCACGTATAGTTATGCATTATTGCCTATCTTCAAAACTTTCATTCTAAGCACTCTTATTTTGACTTATTCAACTCATTTAAACAGTGTATTGTGTTCCTAGTGACATTTTAGTTCTTACTAAAGAAATATATGTATGTGATTACATCACTACTATTAATTATGAGACCTCTCACTTTTCCTGTGCTTGCTCCCATTTTGGCATGCTGTTTTAACAACAGTGACACATCACAAGAGAAGACACTTTGAAGTGCAGAGCAGCCAAATTCAGCTTTCAGATGTTATGTCTTTTTCTAATATTACCAAGCCAAAGTGTTTCAATTTATTGTATGTATAAAACTGTATTTACTATGCAAACCCACTTAACCAATAAGCAAAGTAATAATTACTGTCAGATTGCTTAATAATATAACTTTATTTTTGTTTGATTCTATTTCTAGTTCCTTTAATTATCTTTTATGAAGTCATGTGTCTTCCACTTTAGTATTGCTGTACTTTGAGGCTGCATTTCCATTACGGCGATTTTCCTTGTAATCTTACCTCTGTTTCCCTCTGTGTCCCTCACTCTCCCTTTCCCTTCCCTTCTCTTTGATTATTTTCTGGCCATGCTTTGCCAGCTGTGCACAGCCATTTAATTTCAGAACTGCCTGTTCCATTTAAAAATAAATAAATGGCAGCACGTTCCCTTTTGCCTCTTCTCAGCCTCATGTCAGTGAGATTTTCTGTTGCAATTACGCAGGAGTCTAAAATAAAGTTTTCAGCCTCACACCGTTATAATCATTCCCTGCCCACACCAGTTGCTGCTTTGATATAACTCAATGTGATTTAGGTTTTTCCCAAAAAGCAAGAAGTACCAATTCCTTCTACCAGCTCATTCCAAGGTTGAGAGAAATTGCCTCATCCTTAGAGAACACAGAGATACCTTCTAGCAGTATGAGGCATATTTTCAAGACGGTACTTAGAAATGACACATCTTATTAGCAAATAATTGAGACTCATTGGAACAGCTCACTTGCTCCTTGGAAATGTTCCTCCATAAGCCCTAGAATTTGCTGAAGTTAAAAGACAGCAACCTATGTTAGTATTCATATTAACTGTCAATGAACGCATATGTATGTGCCTGGAAATGCTCAGTCATGGGTAAGTGCCTGCCATCATACTTATCCTGGCCTATTGGACATGGAGTTGGCATAGATTCCTTCTCCATACAGCAAGAAGACATACTGAGGAAAAAAGTGTAGCTCTTCTGCCTTATACCCATCTGTACCTGAAATAAATCAAAAAGCCTTTCTCCGTTTGTACTGCACTGCCTGGCCCACTGCAAAAAATAAGCAAAGGTTGGGGCTTGAAGGAGATAAGAAGCTTGCTACTGCCTAAACTGAAAACCAAACGAACCCCTGAAAAATGATACCAGGAAAAAAATATTCTTAAATAGTAAAAATCTCACTGATTAATTCTCTCCCAAAACCATTTTTTCTGTTTCTGATCTCCTTCTGTCATTGAGGTGGTTCTGAAACTATGGTGCCAAACACTCCCATCTCCGGTACCAGGTTGCGTTCTGTTGACTTGTCCAGGTATTTCACATTAAACAGGATGTGAAGGGGCACGATTTGCTTTACTGCATTTGTAACTTGTAATTGGTAACGAAATTCTGTGCAACTTCCATTTCCCACCTGAGACTGCTGAGCACTGAGGCATAGACTCCCCTGACACAATCTGCTTGGTGCTCATGCTGAGTGGGCTCACCTCATGCATGGCCAGCAGCCCAAGTTCCCTTCCATTGTCATTCTGAACCAGACTTCTTTCATTTCAGTATAGTTAGGTATCAGTTCCGATGGAACAGCTTGAACAGGTTCTTTGTCAGTTCTTCTCTCTGTTGTACACCCCAGAGAAATCACTTATGCATATTGCTTTAGAGAGTTATCTAGAATGAGATGAGTTTCTAAGCTGATGTTGTAAAGGAAAAAGCAGCATCCTGAATTCTTGATACTATATACAGAAATATTACAGAATGATGAAAAAGATATGCTAAACAAGATTTTTTTTTTATTTTTCTTGGTGGGCTGAGTGACTACATGGGGGAGGTGTTCTGTGAGTCTTCCCATTGGGAAAGGCTCCTAGGCTCATATCATTATACTTACTGTATACATCACTTGGTCCTAGCCAAGCTGAAAAGATATGTTCTGTTGAATTCCATGGGTGTCTTCTACCACAGAGTTTCTTCATTTAAGATCAGTGACAGCCTTGGTTATGAAACTTGACATGTCAGTGTGTGATAAGCCTCCCCCCCTTTAGCATATGTTGTGTAAAACCTACATTCTTTCTAAAGTTTTACTTTATTGATCATTAATGTAATGACAACAGAATAAAATCTCAGCATAGTTCATCTGTGGAGGAGCTTTATGTGGAATGCTAAATCCTTGTAACCTGAAAGATAAGAGAGCCTTTCATCTATATGCAGCATCATGCCCTAATTAAAAATAATAATAATATGTAGTTCTTAGTAATATAACCCTGTTTTCTACTACTGATTGTAGCTTTGAAATGCTTCTTCCCATACATAAGAACATACTGGAAAACGTGATTAATACTTATAAATATGTATCTATATTTAAATCATTAATCTGTCAGGCTAAGAAAGTTGGGACTGCTCAGCTTGGAGAAGAAAAACTGCATGGAGACATCAGAGCAGCCTTCCAGTATCTGAAGGGGTCTACAAGGGTGCTGGAGAGGGGCTTTTAATCAGAGACTATAAGCGACAGGACAAGGGGTGATGCATTTAAATTTAAACAGGAAAGGTTCAGGTTAGATATAAGGAAGAAGTTCTTTACGGTGAAGGTGGTGAGGCTCTGGCACAGGTTGCCCAAACAAGTTGTGAATGCTCCATCCCTGGCGGTGTTCAAGGCCTGGCTTGATGGATCTTCGACAACATGATATAGGGTGAGGTGTCCTTACCCATAGCAGAGGGTTGAAATTAGGTGATCTTAAGGTCCTTTCCAACCCAAACCATTCTATGATTCTGTGATAGAAAACAAAAGACTATTTCTGTACAGCTTTTTCACAATGGGGATACACAGCCTTTACATTCCTTCAGAATGAGTTGATAGGTACAGAAATACAGGGTGTAGACAGCTAAGAAAAGCATCATACAGATGAATTACAACATTTCTGTAGGGACATGGCAAACTGAGAGTAGCTTCTCATCAGTGTATAAGCTGACACACAGCAGAAAAGCATTCCATGGAGTGTGGCATGGTTCTAGTAGGCGGGACAGTAGTCTTGAAGTATGACTAAATACAAACCAGTTGTATGAGAAATCTCAGAAACATGGAAATTTGCCCTATACCTGCTCTTTTATTTTAGCATTTAATATTTTTTTGGGAACCATAGGTATTGTAATTTATATAACCTCTTTATTAGAAATTTCGTGGAATTTCTTAAAGTGAGCGTCTTAACAGAGACAGGCAGCCACCCTATTTGGATAACTAAGCATCCCTCTCCATCTCTCTGTTTTCCTCATCCTTCTATCTAATACATTATCTTCTAGGGGATAGGATGGACTATGATAGGACAGAGAATATATAAAAGTCCTGAAAAGGAAAATACCTTTTCAGCTTTAAACTTAATTCAGTTTTTCCAATCAAGTGTTTGTTACCTTTTTAATAATAAAACCCCAAAGCTCTTGACTTTCAGAAAAAGACAGAGTGAGAAAGTGCAGGCTTTTATGTGTGTGCTTTTTCACAGACTGCAAAGGGGCAGTAACATGCTTAAACCAAGCCAGTTTCAAAAGTGCAACAGATTCATTCAGTTTTGAAACAGGTGGTTGATGAACTTGCAAGGGTATCCTTCCTCTTTATTCTTACACTGATTTCTCTTACATTTGTTTTCTTTGTATGTATTTATCTAATTTCTTTTTAGTACTTGGCAAAGTGAAGGTCCGATGTTAACAGTATGTGGATTTTAACCATTCTATGAGGAGTCTCCTCGTAGACTCCTATGATAGTCTGTGTGCATGTTTCTAAGGTAGGCCCATCTGCCCTCCTCCAGAACGCTTCTCCTTCTGAACCACCTAACTGCTTCTGAAATGAAGCTTAATTGCTTGAGCCTGGCTGCTGCTTTATGTACTTGGATTAGGGATGTGAAAATACTTGCTGCTTAAAAGCAAGAAGTGCCCCAGTGCCTGACCTTTGTCCTGGTGAATCTTTCCTACTCTTACCAGAGAGGAAAAAAAGGTATTAGTTTTGCAGATCTAGTATCCTTTCCAGGGGTAGGTGAAGCTGTGAAGACAAAAACACATGAGGCAAAAAATGCTGCCTAGAAGTGTTAATGGGCTAATAAAGTGTGTTATGGCCCAAGTCCTCCCAGCAGTGAATTTGACAGGCTGAGAAAATTGGGACTGTTCAACCAGAAGAGACACTGCATGGAGATCTCAGAGCAGCTTTCCAGTATCTGAAGGGAGCTTACAAGGATTCTGGAGAGGGACTCTTCATCAGGGACTGTAGCGATGGGACAATGGGTAATGTGTTCAAATTAAAACAGGGGAAGTTCAGGTTAGATGTAAGGAAGAAGTTCTTTACTGTGAGGGTGGTGAGGCCCTGGTACAGTTTGCCCAAAGTGGTAAATGCTCCATCCCTGGCAGTGTTCAAGGTCAGGTTGAACAGAGCCTGGGGAGACATGGTTGAGTGTGAGGCATTCCTGCCCATGGCAGGCAGTTGGAACTGGATGATTTTAAGGTCCTTTTCAACCCAAACCGTACTATGATTCTATGATCCACTGGTCCCTTGCATCCTGATGTGCAGCCACTGCAGAGAAAATTGTGATCTCCTCCAGAAGTGCATCTACTTCATCTCTGCTTCAATGCCTGCTTGTAAATGGCACACTAAAGGCAGATATGTGCTATCGTAAAAAGCAATGATGTTTAAGCCAATGCTAAATAATTCAAGTACTTATTGAAGTACTTGACCAGATCAGGAAACAATGAACCATCCCCACTTATTCTGTGACTACCTGAAACTTACTGCTGTAGTACAGGTTAGAAAGGGAGGAAAGACCTCTGCTTTTTCAAAATCTGCTATTGAGGAATATATATTGTATATTGGAGAGAGGTCATATCTTGAGTATTAGTTCCCTGAGGTACATGCGTGGAGCTGGGAAAAAAGTTCCATGGGTTTTGCATTAGTTTTAGAAAATGGACCTTGTTTCACAGGTAGAGAAATGTTATCGGTTTCCTAGAGGTAAATAGAAAGAAACTAGGAACACTGAAAACAATAGGTACTTCAGCTGTGCCACTGGTCAGAGGTTGGTGCACAGTTTTGATAAGGCAGTGGTTTTGTGGGAGATGGATTTATCTGCAGTCTCTTTGCACTCCGGATCTCTCCTTCAACTTGAGTTCTGCTCTATCACTACTCCCTCCGAGTGTCCTGGAAGCCGTCAAGCTCTGTGTCCTTAGAGTAAATATTCTGCCCATAATCATGGAGCGGTGTTTTGTTGTCCAAGTGGGTATCTTTTTCCTGATTTCTAGCAGAAGTTATTTCTTGCGTTACGCTTATGTTATCTTCTGGTGTATAAAACTAGAAGAGGGTACGTGTAGATTCGATATTAGAAAGTTTTCTATTTTGAGGGTGAGACATATGGCAGGTTGTCTAGAGAAGCTGTGGCAGCCCCATCCCTGGCATTTCTCAAGGCCAGGTTGGATGGGCTTGGAGCAACCTGGTCTGGTGGAGGGTGTCCCTGCTCATGGCAGGGGGTTGCAACTGGATGAACTTTGAGGTCCCTTCCAGCCCAAACCATTCCATGATTCTGTGGAATTATTTGAACTCTACAAATGGTCTCAAGCGGTTGGACTTTAAAAAAGAAATGACACCAAAGTAATAAAGCAGCCTACAATATGGCAGTTGTTTTTTCTAGTTATGGTTTCCCTTCTTTACTGGAAAAAAAGTGATGGACCAAAGGAACAGTGTTATGAGAACTAAAGCTTTTAGCTTTTGTTTTTCCCTGAATATCTTATGCTTATATTGCTTTAGTTAATGACTGTATGGATTTTTACAACTGCCTCGGTTTTTATCAGTTGAATTAGAAAAACTATAAAAATACCATACCTGTTACTTTCAGAGTATTTCTGGTATTTTGTTGTCTTTTGTCATAGATTCTGATACCACATTCTTAGCTGAGTCAAGTCCCAGGCTTAGCTCAAGCAGATGCTTTATAAAACAGATGCACAATGGCCATTGGTTGATGACATTCAGATGGTATGAAACCACATGAAAGATACAGTCTGCCTTCCACTCTCCAGAATGGAAGCTCTCCTTATGGAGCCATGTTTAGCCATGATATGTCACAAATTAGACCCAAAGGTTACGCAATTTTTTTTCCCCCAGTTTAAAAAGTTGCAACTTTAAGCATTAAAACGAACAAACAAACAAATCTAATTTGAAGATCAATGCAATTAGTAAATTGTGCTGCTCCTTGTCCCAGTGTAAATGACAGCAAAAAAGGAAAGATAATATGTGTGATAAATACAAGGACCCTATCCACTGTTAGAACCACATCTAAATATGATGTGGAGTTGGTCTCATATCTTTGTTGCATTTACTCTCTGCATCATATGTAGTGTTTTTCCAGCTAACATAGAGTCAACATTCCTGCTCTAAGACAGCCTGAGTCTGGAAAATCCATTTGCCTTGTTAACCATGTGTAACACTCATGGTTTGCTAATAAAGGAGTCCTTCTAAATTGCGGTACTTTCAGTGCATAAAACATACTTCAAGAAAGACATTAATATTTTCTTTTTTATCTACTTTTTAAAAAGGACAGAACAGCAAGGTGGTACAACATATTACAGAATATATTGATGTTTTAATGTGTTTTGATACTACCACAGCTGAAAAGTCAAAGAAGCTCAGATATAATGCTTGTCTCATCATAAGTTCCTCAGGGGAAAAAAAAAAACCCTGAATTTCTAATTAAGGAAAAACTGTGATAAATCTTTGTGCTTTTAAGAATTATTTCTTCTTGTTTTCAGAGCCAGAATTATCTCAGAAGTTAATTTTAATCTGGTGCTTGAAGTCATAGAGTATGGAGTAGTTGCACTGGCAGCAGGGGCATTAAGTCACGAAGCAGGCCAGAGTTCAAGGTCCTGATGCTAAAAGCAAACACTTGATCCTACAAATCCTTGTTGATTAGGGCACTTCCCATGCTTCCCAGTTGACCACAATAACAGTTTCTTCTAAGGAATGTGTAACAAAGAGTATAATTATAATGCTACTTCTTTTTGTGCTGTTACAAGCCAAGCAAGGCAAAGAGTAGATGTCTCAAGACTAGCAAGGAACAGCACTTATCTACCTCTCCCTATCCAGTCTGTCCTGTTGCATCCCAAAGGGGATGCGTAAAGCAGAGCAGCTTGCCTGGTGTTCCCCCCCTGAAAGGACAAACACAAAACACCCACTAGGGATCTCCAGGAGTTTGTTAGGGAGGCAGAACACTCAGCTCTGCAAGGAAAATAAAGCTACCTACTTCAGTAAACCTGTATTTACTCTAGTGAGAAATATTAACCCAGATTTTTAAAATCCACTGAAAGCTCACATCCAATGAAAAGTAGCCCTTCCCTGTCACTGGTTGGAAACGTCATTACTAGAATCAGATTAGGGAAATTTCTCCTAATAGAATGAGTCTCCCTGGGAATGGTGGCTGGAGGTATCTGTTTGGGAACTACAATCCCCTATCCCTGCCTCCTTGTCTCTCCACATTTTGCTGGCCACTGGAGAGAACCCCCAGGCATGTCATTCTCTGTATTCAGTTGGTTAAATATAGCAGCAAAGTCAACTGGGAAATCTTCAACTCTGCTGTGGAGAGCAGAGAGCTCTTAAGAAGGCGCAGAGCTGTGCTGTATGAAATGGTGATATGCTCACCCACTGGACTCATTTGCTCAGCTACCCAAATCTCCAGTAAAACCACAGTCTTTCATCTGTTTGTTCATATGGTCCTCTTATTGAAGATGTTCTTAACAGATCATCTATCGAGCAGAAGTGTTCATCCGTTGGATGCTGGATTGCCTGGCTAGGGACTTGAGGAACATTCTCTGCTCATATGCCTCAGTCACAGCAATACAGCACACAATGAAAGATTGAGAAGGGCTCTTGCTGAGGACTCAGGATATTATTGATTTCCTTGATGACAGAAGCAATCACTATATTCATGCAATGTATGTATTTGACAAATAAGAGCCACAGGGGTGTTCGAGTTGCAGTAGCAGAGAGGCTCCATCTGCTTTACAAATTTCATAACATTGATACAGAATGCACAAACTGCTCCCCAAATGCTATTAGTTGCCAGGCTTAGTTATTGTAAGTGGTGATAAAAGACTTGCAATCAACATAATATATATATATATCTATCTAAGAGAGAAATAAATGGCAAATTTCCCCAGATTTGTCTTTGATGCCCATTTGAGGATGACATTTACCTAGTGAGCTGTAGTCAGTTAAATCTTAAACTCCTCCACTGAAAGGCCTGCATATTAATTTCCAAATGGCAGTGTTTTGCATTTTTGCTTTTCTGAAAGATACATCAGATAATCAATGTGATCTCAGAGAACTCAGTGCATCTTAGCAACCAGAAACTTCAGCACTTGTAATACTGGTCCTCACTATTACTCAGACAGGTTTGTTCACACTGAACTTCTGAACACAACGTTCCAGTTTCATCTCAATTTCTGAGAAAGCAAGTTCTCTCCTATGCCTGTTCTGCAATCACAGCTGGGCTTTTGGAGTACTTGGTGGGAAATAAATCTGCTTTGAGCAAATAGTTAATTGATGTATGTGGCAGTTTCCCTAAGAGTTTCTTTAGCTATATTCACTTCCAAGTTCTTTGCACCTTATGCACCCTGAGCTGTGTGTTAGAATTAACAGGTTGTCACAGCTATTACACAAGGACTGTAATTACCTGTTTCTTCTGGTTCATTTCTCAAATGCCTGGAATTTGGCATAGTTGGTGCTTCTTACCTCTTCATCTTTTCACTTCTATAATAATTCATCTCAGTAGAAAATAAAAAAGACAACATAAAATTGTACTCACATCTTTGGTCTGTTTTCTTGCAAGTCTTACTGCTAGCAAAGCTTGTTTAAGATGCTCCCACTCCTCCCCAGCCTCTTATTTGTCCTGCCATGGTGAATTTTACCATATGCTCAGTTGCATAGACACAACTCCTTGTGGGTCTACGTGGTAAAATGGGTTATGAAATTATCAGGGTTTTGGGTTTTTTTTTAAGAGCAACACAGTGGATAGGGGTAAGTGATGACGACGAGGGCAGGTCAGCTCTGCTGCTGAGGTCAAAACTCTTCATGGAATTACATCCACATCAATTATAACTCATCTGTTGTGCTCCATAGTACAGACAATGCCTTAACAGCTAATAGAGCTTAGTACAGTAATGTCAGGACAAAATAATTTACATTTGTGTAGTCATTCCTTTCCTGACAGGGAAAAATGGGACAGTACATGACATACTTTGGACCTGGTTTTGGCCTTGGGAAAGCCCAATCAGAAGGCGTGCACAAGAGCTGCCCCTCCAGCACTGCTTCCTGTCTTTCATTTGTGTGCTTTTGTCATTTCCTTTCTCTTCTTCCAGTACATGGAAGTACATGCAAGTGTGTGTTCCCATGGGTGTTATATGTGCTGCATAGCATCAGAAGTTCTTACACAGGATTCAGCCTGTCATGCTATCATTATTTTACTTTTCCTTTGTTGAGTCTTTTTCATATTAAAACATAAACAGAATTTTGCTTTTATTTGTGGGATTTTTTTTTCTTTTACAGAGCTCAATCTAATGAGGTTATTTTTTGTGATGAGAATCCTGCCATGATAAGGATGATAGCAGGAAGTCAGTCTAACCCCAGTGAGGTCTGTTTATCCTTGTGTACTTGTGAACAATATCTGCTTTTGTTTATCTTCCCCACTTTGCAGTGCTCTCTCTGGCAATCCCAGCAAGCCTTGATTCAACAGACTTTGATTTTTTTGTTTCTTAGGAGAGTCTGGGGGCTCTGGGTGCAGGTTATTGATGAGACTGAATTTTATTCCTCAGGAAACACTGACATTGCCCTCTAACTATTCTTTTTTCTTCTGTCTAGTGAATCATATGTCTTGTGTGCTCTTGGCAGACAAAATGCTGTCACAGGTGGACTTGCACTTAAACTCAGCAAATGCTGATAAAATGTCTGGGTCAGTGACTAGATTTTGTTTTAAGCTGTTACACACAAAAACATAAAAATAGGGAGTTCTAAAAGATTTCTAAACCCAGAAGGACTCAGCAATACCCCTATTACATCATGCTTTCTAATGTCAAGTGCCATATCCACTGCTGCTCAGCAATGCAGATTCCTTCTATCCATCAGCAAGAATGGAGAATCAGTTCTTCCCATTAGGCAGACAAATGAAAAGGCTGTTAAACTGCATGAAAGTGATATTTGCATTTCCTTGCGGTTTGTGCAGTGTCAGAGGGAGTAATGAGTGTAAGCAGAATGGTTGTTATGGCAATAATGAAGATGGTCTCCAAGTTGGATGGCCAGTAAATGTGTTGGGATCACGACAGTAACAAAGAGAAATGTTCCTGTCTTTCCCTATTGCTTTACCTTTCTGTCGTAGTTTAAGCTCAGCTGTAAATCAGGATCACGCCGTCTGTCTCTTACTTACCCCTTTCTCCCCCCAACTCCCAGAGGGAATGGGAAGAGAATCGAAAGAATGTAACTCCCACACACTGAGATAAGAACAGGCCAGTAACTAAGGTATAACACAAACCGGTACTGCTGCAATAATGATAAGGGTAATAACAAGGAAAGAGAATACAGCTGCTCACCACCTGCCAACCGATACCCAGCCAGGGTGAGCAGTGATCTAACCCTTCTGGGTAACTGCCCCCAGTTTTACATCTTGGGCATGATGTGCTGTGCTATGGAATACCTCTTTGGTCAGTTTGGGTCAGGTGTCCTGTCTCTGCTTCCTCCCGGCTTCCCCTCCTCCCTGGCAGAGCATGAGGCTCAGAAAATCCTTGGTCAGAGTAAACATGACTGAGCAGCAACTAAAATCATTGGTGTTATCAGTGCTGCTCCCAGGCTGAAAGTCAAAACCACAGCAAGGCACCAGCTACTAAGGAGAAAAAATGACTGCTACTGCTGAACCCAGACACTTCCTCTTTAGAGCAATAAATTTACTCTAGTTGCTTAATTCTGCTTTGGATTGTACAATTGAATTGTGCCCTGTTCTTCCCTCTGTGTCCCAATGCATAATGCAGAAGGTTCTCCACGTTATAAAGGGAAATTCAACCCCACTTATTCATAGAGGATTTGCATTTCCAGAACCCAGTTTCGGTGCCTTGAAACTATCTTCTTTTCATTCCTTCCTCTTTTTTAGAAGCTAAGGAGCTAATTTTCTACCCAAGTCTTGTGTACTGACCTGCACCATCTTTCCTTACATAGAAAAAGTGGTTTAGGTTCTCCACAAGATAGTCTTCATCCTGCTTCAGTTTTTTACTTTCTGTTGCTCCTTTTTCAGGCCCTATAATCAACTATTTGTAACACAGAAAAGTCTCTCTGCTGAGTGCAGCCATTTATCTTCTGCATAATACCTAAATAGTTTCTGATGCCTGCTTTATGCTGATTAATTTGTCTGCAAGAGATCTTGTGTCTTTAAAGCAGAGATCAGAAGCTGCTGGTTACCTGTAATGATATTGCCAATTCAGTTATCTGCTAAGTGCAAATAAAGGAAAAAAGGAGGGGGAAGGAATGGTTGTTAGGCACTGAGTAGGATGAAACAGGTAGTAGTTCTAGGAAAGTTCTTTAAGGTAACAAGAGCAATAGCACTAAAGAGATACAGAACTGATATAAACCTGCATATCTCTTGTTCTGAATTCTTTACTGAATTGTTACAAATACTTTATAGTTGGTTGTATTCAGAAAGTTGGTGCTACAATGTCCAATATTTTTGCTTCAATTTTTACATCAAATATATTGTATGCAAAAAAAGGTCTGTAAACAAGCTGTTCTTATCTGCCTCAGTGGTGGCAGAAGTTTATTGTGGCAGATTGGAGTATATGTCACTTGTAACTTCAGTAGTGCTATGTCCTGCAGGCAACTTTGGGGGCTTGTTGAGTCCAAACATGTGTCTGAAGCCAACTTACTCTGTTAGAAGGAATTTATTTCCCTATTCACAATGGCATTTGGCTTCAGAGTAAGGTCCAGTTAAAGCTGAAACTGCCTCACCTTCATTCTATCTCACAAACTGGAAAAGCAAACATAAAGAAAAAAAGGAGGAAAAAGCAAAAAAGGGTGAGAGATTTTACCTTCTGCTTCCTCCACCCCTAGGAGGAAGGAAGGAAAGAAGCAAGAGTGGGCAGTTCCCCAGCTATTGCCTCACCTCTAATTTGGAAGAGCAACGAAGAGGATGAGAGCGCAGAGCCCTGACTGTTGATACCACTGCCTGTTCCCAGCACTGGGAGAGTCACAGGTGGCAGCTGGGACTGTGCACAGCACTCCTGGAGTTCCACCCACATCAACTGGGACAGCAGTAGCCACAGCCCAGTCATCACCAGCTTCTGTCAGTGTGGTCCTTGTTCCTTTATACTGCTTGTACCTTGCCCTGCCCAACCCAGCCTGAACCCCAGAGCAAAGGCTGCTTTGTCCTCAGCTCAGGCTCAGTTCCCCTCCAAAGGGAATCATGGGTCCCATGGATGTCTGTGGGAGCTCTTCAGCCCTTCTTATTACTGCCATCTGAAAAGACATTCTTAGACTTTGCCATCCCAATACTGCATTTGCTGTGGCAAAAACCATGGTATATCCTGTTGAGCAGTGTGTGTTAGGTGCGCATATGCTGGGTATCATTTTTCATTGCCCTAAATTACGTACTAAATTACGTATTAAGTACTAAGTGGATGTCTGATACTGATCTAGCAGCATTGTGCACCCAGGGCTTGTTGTTTTATTGTGTGGTGGGATAATTTATCAACCTGTATCTAAAGTACCTTCTTCCCTGGAGACAGATATTTAAAATCAGCTGCTAGGAACATTAACTTCTTTCACTAACAGGAATGATCAGAATGTGTAACTACTTGAGGTATTTTATTTTGTAAAACGGTTAGTGTGTGTGCTGTGACTAATTGTGTATCACATTTCATGTGCATATTTAATGGTCACAAACAGGATTTGTTTACTGTAGTGTAATTTGGATTCTGTACTAAAATACTGTATTTTCCCCCTTTAACTCATTCAATACCGCACCTAGAATAGCATTTTCTCCTTTCATTCAGCCAGAACTGGACTGCTGTCATTTACACAGGAGAAAAATGAGAACTCAGAGGAGGGCAGATTCTGGCCCAGAAAATTACATAAATGCTGATGACATGAGTACCATCTCATGTGAAATGGAACTTGTGTGTAACTTGTTGGGAATTAGTAGATAAGCAAAACCTCCATTTTTTTTTAATTTCCTCTGGTTTTTTTAAATTCCTCTGCTTATGAAGTATTTTCTTGGCTCACACAACAGTGGCCTCAGGAAAAATGACTCTATAGAAAAGATACTAAAAAATATCAAAGCTGTTAGTGCAATACAAAATATTTCCAGAAAATGTGAAAATGTCCCACGTGGAGTCATGTTCTAATAAAAAATATGGAGCATGTTGGTCTGGTATTCCTACCCCTGTGGTGCCATACTGAGGGAGTTTCATGTGCCTGCTCGAAAACCACCGACATACATTCCTACTTAATTGCATTTTCCTGTCTCAGTGTTCCTATTGTTCTAAGTAATGTATTTCATACAAGATGAATTAAGCAACATACTTCTCAACTCTGACATTTTTCCTCTTATGGTTCAAAATAAGTATAGATTGGTATTCTACAGAAGTACACACTGAATCATTCCCATTAATTAAGGATTGCTTTTGCATCCACTTCAAATTATTTTAATAATAGTCTTGAGATTATCTGTTTTGTTAAGATGAAATATATGAGCAGCTGTGTTCCTCCTACAGCTTTTGGCAACTTGCAGTAACGCAGCACCTATGTGCAGTGCAGGGTCCTGTGAAAGCAGACATAATTGCCCATCCATGCAGTTCTTTGCATACCTGGGGCCTGATTGTTCAATTAATATTCACATTAGTATTTGGTTTGTTATTGTACTGTGATTCTCAGCAAGCAGATACTTCTGGCAGGTTGGTAAGACTGGCAGAGCTGAGTCTCTTGTGGTATTTTTTCATTGAAGAGCATGAAGTTGGGAGTATTAGTCATTTGCTTAGTCAAGCATGTACCTAAGCACCTTGCTGAACTGAAGCTGTAACATGGAGACCACCGTAGAAGTCTACTGCTCCTGGTTGTCAGTAAGAGTCCAAATACCAGCACAGTCTACTTGACTTTTTAATAGGTTCCATACTAGCAACAAGGAGCTGCTGGTAACTAAGGTAGAGATAACTGAGAAGAGATAGTGCTGCATTGTAGTGGCTAGGATGCTGTTTCTTACTACAGTAGTGACAACAGTTACAATGGCAATACTGCTGGGGTGGCTGCTTTCCACAGTATCCACAAAGAAAATACCTTTTCTTAGGATTGCCAGCCTGCTGGTGACAGTCACAGCACTACTCATTATGACAAGTGCAGCTCCTTTCATGCTGATGCTACAGTATTTTCAAGAGCCTGAAGTCTTCTTCCCATAGTTTTCCACATCTATCCTGCTTTGTGTTCTCATCCAGCTTCTGGCTCCCAGCCACTTCTCTTGCCTCTGATCTTAATCTTCTGAGTGACCAGCTGGTTAAGCTACTGCAACAGATCTCACTTCACCATTCCTGCTGAGCTTGAGTAAATCCCGGCAGCTGACAAGCCTGAGGTGATGGTACACAGAGCACTGGGCTCACTGCAGAAGGGACTTTGAGATGCTGATCATCTTTGGGGCCCACCTATAAATCTTTCGTAAGGCTTTCCTACTGTATCTGAAGTTTTATATAATACATCAAACGTAATCACTGAAACGTGCTCAGTTTCTATGGTGACGGGTGCTGGTAGAGAACTCTGAGACAGATGAATTGAAGAACAAAAGAGCGCAGAAAGCCCAGAGCCCAAAGTGCACTGTGCAGATGTAATTTGTCTGTGTTTAAAGAATACAATGAGGAACACTACAGGAAAAAGTAAAACAGATGTAACTAACAATGGCTCTCATCTGGTACTAGCTTACCTAAGGTTGCAATGTTCTTTCCTGTGTTCATTTATTTCTTTCATGTTAAAAATAATTGCACAGGCATAAGGAAGCATCAGAGAAGTTGGCAGCTGAACTGGAACTGAACAGTCACTAGAAAGGGGTCTGAGTTTGAGGTCAAAATTGTCAAGTGCTAATGGGAGTGTGTATGGGATCACTGGAAATTCTTGGAAGACAAAAGCTGGTATAAGACAGTAAGACTTTAAAAATACAAATGCTTCCCTTAAAATATACTTGTAAAGATATTATTCATGCAGTAATCAGATAGGGATGTAATGCGTATTTTCTTCTCTCATCTGTGTATGCCATCTCTGTGACTTGTATTCCATTCTCATTTTATTGAGTAGTTGCCCAGATATAGCTCTTTGTCGGAGGTGGAGGAAAGGGGGTGGGTTTTTAGTTTTTGTAAGTTTATACTCATTGTTTAACTTTGTAGCAGGTGGAGCTTTAGTCAGGAATCTATGCTTTGTGAGAATCATAGTCTAAACTATTTGGTATTAGTCATCCTTTGTGAACTGTTTATTAAACTAAGCATAAACAATGAATTACAGGGAATAAATGTATAGAATAAATAACTCTTTTCAGATTGCTGTCAGTTCTTCCAAAGTCTTTGTTTTACTGAAGTAACATTCTCTTTGTAAATTGATGTATTCAGAGCACACTTCTGAATCTGCTGTCATTTAAAGCACCATAAAAAAATACAAATAGAGTACTTGCATTACTGTGAAAGACAAAGGTCAAAGGCACTTACGATCTTCATGATGCCATTCTGAAGCAATGGCTAAATGAGCAGGACACACAGATCAGGGGGGTTGGAACTAGATGATCTTAAGGTCCTTTCCAACCCTAACTATTCTATGATTCTGTGATTCTATGATCTGCCTTGGTGCAGCTGGGATTACCAAATCCCCAAATTGACAGTCACCCTGCTGCACCACAGGCTTTTCAGGGCAAGAGGAAAGAAGCCAACAGCTACAACAACACTGAGCCATTCCCCTGCTATCTCTCTCTTCTGTAGGACTGAGTATCTGTGATGTTTGCTGTAACCAGGGAATTGTGGGTTTATGCTTTTTATGCTATTTAAACAGCTGACAAGTTTCTCACGTGTCTATGCTTGGAGTTAATGTAATACGTTGTCCATGTTCGACACCAAGTGCCGGGACAGTGAATATGGAAAAGGTAAACCTACCCCAGAGCAGCTGTAGTTGCTGAGCACAGAACAAGCCAGAGTAGTTCTCAGTGGATGGGTCACAGCAGTAACAGCAGGTGAACGCTGCAGACACCATTGCTGATATCAGGAGTTTCCCACCTTGCCTACAGCTGCCTCTTCAGGAAAACAAAGGTCTTGTAATCTCTGTTTCTATCTGCCGGGCCCAGAGAGATGTGTCAGCCACTCTAAGGTGTCTAAAATGACAGGAGATGCTTACGTTTAGGAAAATGAATTCCACCCCAGGTGTGAGAATAAGGATTTTTTGTAGCTCTGACCTTCCAGTTTTCCTGTAAGGGAATCTGCTACGGAAGTCAGACCTTGAGCCTTTTTTTTTTTTAAACTCTGTTGCCAAGTCTCCTTGTTCTGTCTTTCTCTGATGAAAGGCAAAACCTACTGCAGGCATTTCACTGGGTCACTTGTTCAGTTGGCACCATAGGCCTGGCTGCAAAAGCCTTCCTTCAAATCTATGACATGGAGTGACTTAACAAGTCCAGAGGAGGCCACAAGTATGATCAGGGACTGGAGCATCTCCCATACAAAAACAGGCTGAGAGAGTTGGGGCTGTTCAGCCTGGGGAAGAGAAGGCTGCGTGGAGACCTCAGAGCAGCCTTCCAGTATCTGAAGGGGGCCTATAGGGATGCTGGGGAGGGACTCTTCATTAGGGCCTGTAGTGACAGGACAAGGGGTAACAGGTTCAAACTTAAACAGGGGAGGTTTAGAGTGGATCTAAGGAAGAAATTCTTTCCTGTTAGGGTGGTGAGGCACTGGGATGGGTTGCCCAGGGTGGTTGTGAGTGCTCCATCCCTGGCAGTGTTTAAGGCCAGGTTGGATGAAGCCTTGGGTGACATGGTTTAGTGTGAGGTGTCCCTGCTTATGGCATGGGGGTTGGAACTAGATCATCTTAAGGTCCTTTCCAACCCTAACTATTCTATGATTGTAAATAGGTTCTAAAAGTTGTAGTTTCTCTCTATTTCACAGTGTGGAAAATACAAGCTGGACTACCATGTGGAGTTTGAGCTTCTCCAGTACACTAAAGGTGTTGATGTTGTAAAATAAGTCTAGTGGAGGGCCACCAAAGTGGTCAGGGGTCTAAAGCACATATGCTGTGAGGACAGCCTGTGGGAATGGGTTCATTCAGCCTTAAGAAGAAAAGACTAAGAGGAGGTCTTCAACTCTGATGTTATGGTGGAGAGAAAGTGGAGCTAGACTCTTCAATGGAAAAAAATTAGGGAGCAAGAGGAAGTGAGCATAAATTAGAACATGAGGTATTCTGGTTAGGGAAAAAAAAATCACTGTTAGGCATGTACTATAAGAGGATCACCCAAAGAGGTTGTGGAATTTTCATCCTCAGAGGTAACTACAGATTTGACTGGACAGTGTCCTGAGGATTTAAGTTCACCCTGCTTTGAGCAAAGGGTTAGACCTGTAAAGGTCATTCCAACCTAAATTATTCTGTAATCCTAAATCATAGGATCACAAACTGGTTGGGGTTGAAAGGAACCTTAAAGTTCATCTAGTTCCAGCCCCCTGCCATGGGCAGGGACACCTTCCACTAGACCTGAATAACAGGCCCATGTGCATGCTTCCATTTTTACCAAATCTGAGCCCAAACCAGAATGCTTTGGGATCCTTCAGGATCTCTCAGGACTGGGTTCAGTACTGTTTCAACTATAAATTTCAATTGCTCTTTTTAACTAAGTTTTCTGGGTAAATCTCTGCATGACTCTTAAGCTTTTACAGCTCCAAGTTGTCAGTGTTATTAAAATAAGAATGCTCTGCTAGAACTCACTTGGGAAATTAAATAAGTATAACTGTGACATGTGTATTGGTCCAGTAAATCTATTGTAATACCTTCAGAGACTCTCAGAGGGTAATTACATCATGTAGTATCCTCGTGAGTGATCCTTGTACTCAGAGTTTCTGGGAGAATCAGTAATACAGGCCTCAGGACCTGCATTTAGTGGACTTCACAGTTTTACTACAGCTGTTAGATTTCCATGGCTGTTTGCTATGCTGTTTTCAATGTTTCCATGAAGTTTTAATGAATGTTTTCATTTCATGCAGTTTAGTGATATGTTTGTGATGCAGTTCAACAAAAACACTTCTGTTTCAGTTAAAAATCCTACCGAACTAGTAACAAGAATGCTGTGTGTAATTGTAGAACTCTAACATTTGCCCATTATGATCATCTTGTACTGTTCCTATCCCACATGTTATACATTCAGTATAGTACCAAATAATTTTCTAAATGTGGGATTCATTTTCCATTTCCTCAGTGGATATTGTCAAGGAACACACTTCTGTGTTTTCTCATGCCATTGCTTTAACCCTGCTTGGACGTCATCTCAATTTTGCCCCATTTTTACTCAGAACAATTTTTATTGTATACTTTTGGTAGTATTTAATTTTGAATAAAACTGACACATTTTTACAACTTCTAATGTTTAACCCACAAATCTAGAGGTAAATATCCAAGTCACATAAGATAGTATTAGTGCATAATACTACAGTGCATGGGATGAGTTGGCCACATTAGTCATGTGAAGTATTGTCCATTTAGTAACTTCCTCCATGGTACCTAACTTGATATAAACCAAAGGAATTTAATAATGAAAATATTTTTCTATATCATTAGATATAAAAATAGAACACTGCTGGAGAAATGCGAAGGGAAATTTACACAAATACCACTTATTATTCAAGTATATGAGTCCTGACAACACCTTTTCTTTTTTAGTCTTCCAAAGAAGCAGCAGTAAGTAACTGAGATCCGTCAAATTCCTTTGCATGGTTCATTAGCTCCATTGCCTCCACATTTCCACATTTTTTAAACGTTTTAAGTGTAGTCAGTCATTCGGATTTTGATTCCCGTTTTAAAATGTGTCACTTCCCAAGGAAAACAGAATCCTGGGACTTCTGATCAGACTGGGGTTTCACAAGGTTTTTGAAAATAATTTATTTGTCCTTTGGTTGGACAGATCCTTGGATAATCACACTTTCTGGGAACAATGCCATCATTTCAACTGTTCATCACTGCACAGCAACATTCTGATCTCCTCCTAGGAAAAGCTTCTTTTTGGAGTAGAACATATCCAAGATAGCAACACGAACTAGTCTTCAAAGGGCATAAATATCCATGTTGGTTGCCCAGTTACATTTAAAAGTACCCAGAACTAACCCAGTTCTGGTTAAACTGCAGCTGTCACCATACTATATACAACAAACTCTGGTTAAACTTTTCACTCAGGGGTTTCAGTAGTGTATCCAAAACTGGGTCATGTTGCAGAAATTACTGCACTATTGAAATTCTTTAAATGGTACAAGAGCATCTAGCAATATCTCTTCTGCCAATGCTTGCCATAGATGAACAAACTAGACTATTAAATCCCATAGATATCCTATACAATAAATATAGTAAGTGATGAAAATAAAATGTTATCAGAGAGCAACAAAAATTCAATTTCGTATCTGCTTTTCTAAAGTAGACTATGCTTGCACTGGTATTTAAGCATTTCCCTTTCAAAACTAACTGGCCATTTCAAACAACATTTTTAGGTACCTCATTTCCTGCCTCTTTTTTGTTTTTAATCTTGAGAGATTAGGATTGTGGGTCTGGTTTTGGAGTTTTAGCTGGACCCACACCCCAGGGTTAGCCTTTGTCCAAGCTTTACAGCCAGAGAGGAGGTCACCTATTTGAATGGGGGATAAAGAACAAAGAAGCAGTCATTAAGCTATGAATGGTGATGTGGTCACCATGCTCAAAGGAAAGGCATTGAAGGTTCCTAAAGTATTGTTTTTCTATGCTAATTCCTAAAATAAATCTGTTCTTCTTTCCCACCCTCCAAATTTCAATGAGAATACTCCAGTGCAGAGAATGGAAGTGATACACTTGTTTTTTCTTGGACCTCTTCCAGCTCTAAGGAGAGAAAAAGAGCTGATCAGCTCCTGTGGTTTTGGAAAAGGCTGGCTTAAATTCAATTATTTGAATTATTTGGGGGTTTTTTGCACAGGAATAACTGTACTACAGCTATTGTAATGCTTTGATGTCTTGCTTCTAAACCCCCTCAGTACATCTGCATCTTCTCAAACCTCTGCTCTACCCTGAAATGTCTCTCACACAGAGCGATAGACAGTGCTAGGAAATCTTCTGGAAAACAATTCTGAAATCTTGGTGAAATCCACATTCACAGGAATTGAATATTCCCAGCTGTTTTCCTCCTACCGCCAATACACTCTTACAGAGCAGCAGAATATATTGTTAAAGGCAAAGGTTTTAGCTGTTTATCTTATCTGCTGCTTTGGTAGGAAATCCAGACATGTCCTATAGAAGTAAAGAAGGGGAACAGAGTACTGCAGTGTGCAGTCATAGGTCCTGGGTATTCTATGTAACCTGTGAGCTTTGGAATGAGATTATACCTGCTGTGTGCACATGAGCTAATCTTCCTCATGCTAAACGTAATGTGCAATCGGACAATACATGGGTATAATCAGAATATTACCCAACTTCTCCCATTCTTGGCAGAACTGGTACCTCTATTTTAACCCTTGCTTCTCCTTTCTGTCATCTCTCATGCTGTTTCACAGTCAGTGCTGGCTAAAATAAGAGATTACGGGAAAATGTCATTCCTGACAAATGGTACTGTTTTGCTAACCTTTACTGCTTTTTTGTTTTGGTGGCTGTTGGAAAAATACAAATCAGAGCCTAATTTTCATCCCAAAGTATTTAGCAGCTGCACAGTCCAGTTCATCTGGCATATAAAAACTTGCATATCAATGCAATCTGAATCTGAAAAACAATGAGTGGAAAAAAGTAAATTCTAGGAAAGCTTTCAATGTCAATAAAAGTATTTTACAAAGGTCTGACCATCTTCTGTTCCTGTTTCCTAAGTTTTTCTAATGAAGACTAAAATGTCTTTTGGGGGTAGCATCATTGCTATCAGCCTACAATTTCCTCAAGAAGTGTTTAATATCTAGTTAGTTTGTTTGAAGGTCTAGATAACAGCTGAGCTGGTTGGAAAAATCTGGGTTTCAGTTTGCAGAAAAGCACCTCTAGAGTTTTTAATTCTTTCAGCAAAACAAAATGAATGTCAAGCTTTATCCAGATGAAGGATCTCCAGTATTAATGTTTCTTTGCCGGAATGTCTTTGGACAGCTGTAATATTTGTAGCAGTTCTTTTAAATCATCACTTCTGTCAGTTTGAAAATGCCACAGTATAAAGTTTGCAACCTCTCTCTTTCAGAGTGCCACCCATTGTAAATGCTGCTGTACTAAGGAGTCAGTCAATATGGCATTATATTATATGGTTGCTCTTATAACAATGGAAGTAGAATAATATCATAGGTGGTACATGTCATGTTGGCCTGAAATTTCTACACAGATTGTCATTAAGATGCAATTTGCATTCAATTTTAACCAAAAAAATTAGATGTTCTCCCATCATTTTTCATATGCAGCCTGCTTTCAAAAGGGCATTCTCTGCAATACAGTGCTTTGTGCTTCTAGAGGAAACTTTTGTTTTCTAAAGCAGGAAAGAATAACATTTAGTCAGATGACTGATAGCTGAGGTGAGTTTGTCCATATCTGGGATTTGGAGCACATTCCAATATTGCACTAACATTTACTACAGCACTTCACAAAATCAGCTGTGATACTTCAGATGGGCATGTGCTTTCCCAACTGCATGTTTTGATGCAGACTTCAGACTACCTTATGGACTATCTTTGCATCCTTTTATCACCTAAAAGACCTTGAGTATTTGATGAAATTGGTTTAATGTGTTAACATTATGTGATCGCCAGCTTCTATGGCTGTACAAGACTGTGCTTTCTGTGCAGTCAGCCATGGCATGCTGACTTTCAGTATGGTTGGTAGTAAATGGAAAGCTGTGATTGAAATTAATGAAAAGTTTGCTGCATTTTGGTAGGATGTTTTTTGTAATAGCAATAATAATAATAATACATACTGTTTGCATTTTAAACTAGCTGCCTAAAAAAGTTTTCTGCATGGGTGGTATAAGGTCTGGGAACAGTCAAAATGGTTTCAAACTGCATAGAAACAGAAGGAACAAAGTGCTTGTTCCATTTACTTTCTATCTCTCAACCGACCTAAATGCACAGACCCTTTTCCACAGATCCTGATGTTCATGTGAAACTAAAAAGCTCCGTCAACATGGAAATTCTCCAGACTGTCAATTCCCTTCTCTAACATAATTTCAGCATCTGCTGTGCATTTAATAAGTGCTGTATTTGCTGATAGGAAGAGAGAAAGGTGTTGGTGAGGGAATAGATCTGAGAGCTTCTGTAGGAATCAGAGCTCTATTTGCAAATAACTAGTAAAAGTAAACACAAAAGACCAGCTACTTGTGTTGAGGAAGAGCCTTTGCATCTACTAAGTGGTCATCTGTTTTACAGTTATAACAGGTAACTCTATATTAGGAACTTGGCCTTAGAACATAATGGAGTTACTGATTCATCTCATGGGATAACCTTCCTTCAGTGGCTTGAGCAGATACTGCTCTACACACTATTTTCAGTCTTTCATTCATTCCCATTGAAATTAATAGAGCTTCTGCAGCATTGATTTCAAACCCATTTCATCTAGCAGGAAGAATATATAATAATAGTAAAAAGACACTTTGTAGTAAGAAAAGTAGGTTGATGGTGTGTTACACATGACTCAGCAGAGCCCAGATTTTGTAACTGTTCAAAGTTCTTTGGCAGTTACTCCTGCTCCCAGTGGAGTCATGGCCTTGGGCATCTTGCCATATGTTTGAGGTGGGAATGGTGTAATGGGAAACCCACAGCTTTCTCCAAGGCTGAAATAGAGCAGGAGTCGCAGCACTGTGATACAGATTAGTTACTACCTTAAATCACTAATTAACTTTATTGTTATTTAAGCTTAATTTTACATTATTTAATTGACAGTAATCCCAGGATTCTAACTCTGATGCGTTAACCAGTGTCAAGAGTCCACTCAACAGTAAAGTGTATGTGCTAAACTGTTTTCAGGTCTCTCCTGTGTGGGGCAGAGAGAGGCTGCAAGCTGAGCAGGAGAGGCATCTGCCCATCTGTCTTGTCCTCACCTAAAACATCTGAATTTCTGAGATGCCCCTCCCAGCCCTTCCTGATCTTTCCAGGGTGACTTGGTCCCTCCCCACAGTGTGCCATAAATCCTGCTCTCCCTCACAGCCCTGGGGCATAGTTCATAAACCTGGCTGCTGGCAGCCTCCTCAGAGCGGGCTTTCTAAAAGGACTTCTTCCAGCAGCTGACTGGGCTGGGCTGGAATGAAGAAGAGAACAGATTACTGTCCTGCAATTTCCACCTTCTGCTGAATACAGATGCCACCTGGTTCTGTTCACACTTCTCCATCAGGATTTATTTGGTTTGATCTCATGTGCTCTTGTCTTCCATAGTGCAGCCATAGCATCCCTCGTAGGAGAAAATTGGCATAAGAAAGATATTTTAAAGTGTCTAGGTGCCTGAAGAGGAAGAATATTCACGCTAGAATTTTGGCTGTGTATTTAGGTGCCTAAATGTCTTTAAAACTCTGAAGTCTTAAGCTTCACTTTCTGAAACTATTTGTATCAGAATCCCAGCTCTTATCCAGATGAAACTCATGTAAAGAAGAGGAAGGGAGAAGAGGGATCAGTGCACAGATGTTTTACTTACACAAAAAGGACTGCAGGTTTCACAGAAACACATCCTAAAGAGAAAAATCTAGAAAGAGGGGAAAAAAAAAAGAAGACAACAAATCCAACTCGAAAATGTATGCTTTCAAGCATTGTTTTTTTAGTTGATCTTGTAGTGGTCTGGGGTGTTTTGAGGCCTGATTTTTGAAAGATGGCTTTGGCAACATTATGTTCTTAAATAAACAGCCAGCCTGCATTACTCACCCTTATGCTGAAATATAGACAGACAATGGGAAGATTTTAGCACAAAGTAGCAGCTTCATGTCTGAATATCTCCATTTTTGGCAGATTGTACCTCATTCTATTATTCAAGCATGGGGGAAGGATTTGAATATAGAGTGTTGGGGTTTTTTTAGTTTGTTTTATTATTAGCTTAGAACCAAAAATAGTGCAAATCCTGATTTACTTTAACACCAAGGTTCCTATTCATAGAATACAAGCCACAAACATGAGAAAATTGCATAACTTAGGAACATAATAACTGTAATTACTGGAACAGCAAAGGTCACTGGGTCCATTATCATTGTTTCTTCATTTCCGTTTTACTTTTATCAGTTGATGTGTATAGCCCTATTTTATCCATTCCTTCTTTACACATCTCCACTTGCTATAAGCATGAGTTAATTTGCTGTCCCTGAATTAAGTAGCACACTAACTTTTCTAGAATGTCTCCATTTCTTCCCTAAATACTACAGCTTTTCAGTGCTTCCTTCCTCTGCTTCACATCTTCATTTAAATTTTTAATAAATAGGGATCCACTGAGAGTGGTGGTGTTCTTGCCATCAGCTGTCCTTAAAGGGATGTCTATGGAATTCTTCCACCAAGCAAAAGCATTTACTTGCCTTGCTCTTCACAATATTCATTTGGCTAATAAGAAACTGTATTTTAATGCAACCCTTGTCTGTTCAAGGCTACATAGCCAGTTACCTGCCCATTTTAAATCTAGTTTATTGTAGGGTCATGGGTGTTTATTTGCATTCTGGAGGCTGGCTGCTATTTTCACTTCAGAAAGAAAACTTGTCTGTAATACTCTGTTATAATATGGAGCACTGTCTGCAATGCTCCTTATACAGATTGTCCATAAGACAGGTTAAACATGCTGTCGCAAATGATCAAGGTAGCTTTGGAGCTTCCTGTCCTGTACAAGATCAGATCTTGAAATATTTGTCTACTTAGCTTGAAAAGGAATCCTACTGAATCAAGCAAAACTATCTAGGGAACATTTGGTTTGCATTCTTGCTTATCTCAGTCCTGCACTATTTTCAGTGGAGTTTCTGAAGTTGTTTGTGTGATTGCTCCCTTTCATCAGATAGGGCACAGACACTGGGGATGTTAAATAACTTCTACTGAACTGTATCAGAGGTCTGCATCTGTGCCATGAATCAAATCTATATTCCCTAACAATAACCTCAGCATAAGTCAGACCTCTCAGAAAAAGTCAAGTTGCTTGGCATTTGGGATTCCTCAGGATTTGAACAGGACTAGTTTTGGGAGAACTTTATTTCTATTTAACAAATGAATGTCTTCCCAACACATTTTATCTTAGCATGTCACAGAAACAGTATGACTGACTGGCAAAGTAACATTAGCCTAAGATGAAGTGTCAAACCGGGAAACTCTAAGTAGCAAGCAGGTGTATAAGAACAGGGCTGAAAGAAAGCATTTTATTTATGCTCCAGCTTGAATTATAACTTTGGTAATGCTATGTTGTCTTTCTTAACAGTTCTGTTTGTCTGTTAAACTCACACACAGTTCCTTCTTATTCTACCAGTATTTTTAATGTGCATTTTGCATCTGACTTGGAGGAATTTTTAAGGTAGCTCACTGCCTCAGACTCTATTCTGGTAATACGGGGGGGGGGGAAGCTCCCCAGCATCCTGATAAGGAAAGATCAGGGGACTGATAGTAGATTTGAAGAACCATCAACATGGAAATACTGGAAGTCAAGCTTTTACTGGGCTTATAGGGTAGCAATGATCGTGGATCCTGAAACCCCAGCCTCTACTTGAGTTTAAAAGTGCTTCTTTCAACCTATAAAGCCTCTCAGGCTTAATAAATGAAGACTAACATTTTTTTCTACACTGTTATCCCTTAGTTGACAACAGGTGCTCAGAGTATAGCCACCTTGAGAATAAAGGATAACTAATATTGTAATTAAAAATAAGAACAATATTTGTGGACATGACAGATCAGTAAAAAAAAAATAATCAAAATACATCTGCATATTTTACCATAAATTAGTATTAGCTATTATGACTGGTTTGTCACAGTCTGGATGGACAGTTTTCTTGACGCTGTCCAAAGTAAAACTAGGAGTATGGAATGGATTAGAAAGAATACAGAAGGCAGAAACTCCTACACACTGGTCAGTGAATCTCTGGATGCCATTAAGAAGAGATCAAGTAGGATGTATACTTATGGTACTGTTCTTGGTGTCAGCAAAACTTGGTGTTTTGAGAGAAAAGGTTTTGAATGGTGCATGCTACAGACTAAGCTTGTTAATAATTAAATTCTCATCAGCTGGTGCCTGCACATTCTGTGACTCCCTTTACCTGAAATATTTAATTTTCCAAGTGAGAATATACTTGGCCCTGAATACTTAATAGTAAAATAACCTTTTTTTGCAATTATAAGAAATAGTATTTCAAAATATGCCTCACATCTGTGTATATATACCCATATTTTTGCACAATGACCATGATCTTACCAGTTTAGTTTAGTCTGTTCCTTGAATATCCAGTTTAGGCTTTCTGGTTTTTACTAATGTGGGACTCCTTCATAGAGGTATGCAGCATCTGTGTAAACAGGAGCTTGTATTGGTGCACTGTAATAAATTCCCAAGTCTCTCTGCAAATGACTTTTCTCCCCAGTGGGGTGTGTTAAATAGAAAAAGTCATACCCAAGTAGTTGCAAGAGCCAAAAAGAAATATGAAGAAGTAAAAACCTCAAAACTGTTATAAAGGAGGCATTTGATTTCTGTCCCAAAGGAATTAATGCCTTTTGAAAAGTACCCTATTGCTAATTAATTCACACGTACCAATTCACATGTACCTGATGTGTGATTTCAATTTAAAAGGCTAATTCGCTTGCTTGGTTCAAAGTGGTTTTAAACCCAGAATTTTTCAAATGCCTATGAAAATGCAAAGAACATTGAGAGGGGTTAAAACCCAATTTAATCTATTATTTCCCCAAAAGTAGGGCTGGAAAGGATTTGTGTGAATGGGGTGTGTATGCGTATATATGTAAATACATTTTTATGTATATGACTGTATATAACTGAATGAGCTGATCCACAATAAGCAAGATATTAATGAAGTGCTCTTAGTATTTAGCCTTACAAAGGCTTCAAATAGATTGAAAAAAGTGGATAAGGAGCAGCTGAGGAAAATCTGAAGGAAGAAAGAGGCTTATAAAAGGTGGAAGCAAGGACAGGCGCTCTGTGATGAATACAGGGATGTTGTCTGGGAAGCTAGGGAGCAGGTGAGGAAAGCTAAGACCCAGTTAGAATTAAACTTAGCTAGGGATGTTACGGATAACAAGAAGGAATTCTATAGGTACACTGCGAATTAAAGACAGACCAGGGACAACACAGGCCGCCTCTGGAAGCTATCGGGTGAACTGGCTACGCAGGATTTGGAGAAGGCTGAGGTTCTGAACGACTTCTTTGCCTCGGTCTTCAATGGGAAAGGCTCTGACCGCACCACCCAAGTATTGGAAGGCAGACGCAGGGGCTGTGAGAATGAAGACCTTGGGCCCACTGTAGGAGAGGATCTGGTTTGAGACCATCTTAAAAACCTGAACGTGCACAAGTCCATGGGACCTGATGAAATCCATCTGTGGGTCCTGAAGGAGCTGGCGAGTGAAGTTGCTAAGCCACTGTCCGTCATATTTGAAAAGGAAGACCTGCTAGGCATGGGTATATTCCCTGCTCCTCGGCAATTTCCAGTTGTCTTCATTTTCAAAGTGTATGAACATTGAAACATGTATCTCAGTAGACAGACCTACGTTTTGTTCTCACTCTGCTATTGTCTGTTTATTGCCCCTCATCACCTTCACAAAGTTTTGTGGACTCACTCCATCATGTCTGTGTGGGTTGCACTGGGGAACCGAGCTGGCCACAGCACTGCAGCGGTGGCCTCACCAGAGGAGAATAACCACCTCTCTTGACCTGCTGGCCATGCTTTTCCCAATGCAGGGAAATGCAGTTTAAAATTGAACGTTAAATGTCAATTGGCAGATGAGTCGAAGCAGTGATGATTCAACAAGTGCCAGGTAAAAAAGTTGAGGACTTCTGACCAACTCTGTTCTATATCTACCTGTCAGACTCTGTATAATGAAGATTGAAGTCAATGAAGATTGAAGTCCTGAATGCTTAATTAATGTTTGGTAAGCATTTTTTATCATTGTGTGATTAATCCTTATGTAACTAAAAAAACCCAAACCAACCCAAACCAGCAAGCCACAGAACCTCACACCTCTCAGTGTGAGCAAGAACCTGAATGTTGCATGTTAGCAGCTGCATTTAAGCTCCATGCATGTGGGGAGCCTTTGAATATCCATTTATTACATTGCTTTTGAAAGAAGATACAATAATAGGTCAGGACAGAGAGAATATCAGAAAATCCCAAATAGATTTTTCATGTAGCTTATTGGAACCAAATGTATCCTGGGGCAATGAGAAAGAAAGGAGTTTTCAGTCTGAAATAGAACTTTTAAGGTTTTTTCATCCATTTTATAAAGCATCTGAAAGGCTGAGGAAAAGTAGGGGAAATGAGGATGAAGTAGGAAAATACCCCGAGGGATTAATGTTCATGTCTCAAATAACACTTCTATATTTTGCAGTTTTCAAGCTTTCTGGGTTATGTTGGGGTTTTTTTTTGTGGGTTATTTTGTGGGTTGGTTTTGGGTTTTTTTGAGGTGGGGGGGAATGAGAAAAATCATTCCTCTTGATCCGCTGGTGACACTCCTGTTAATACTGGCCAGGGATACTGTGGGCCTTCACTGCTGCAAGGGCTTTCGCTCAGCCTCCTGTTCAGATCCTTTCCAGCAGAGCTTTGTAGTAGGCTTGTCTGAAGGTGCAAGACTTTACATGTGTCCTTGCTGCATTTCCTGAGGTTCTTGTTGGCCTAGTCCTCCAGCCCAATCGTAAATCTCTCTGAATAGCAGCCCTGCCCTCGAGCACCCTGACTTTCCCTTCTGGTAGTCATAGAATCATAGAATAGTCAGCGCTCCTCAAAAGAGTTTCCCTAACCTATTGTTGTAGTTTGAACCCAGCCAGGCAGCACGTTCACCCACTCAACCCCTCCTTCTTGCCCCCC